>BMAO01035703.1:0-17429 GCA_019973975.1 Trichonephila clavata | reverse complement strand
AGCTGTTACCCGCGACTTCGTTCACGTAGAAATTTACAAAAAAAGTGTTTTGTTCAATTCACAGATCTTACGAAAAACTTAATAATTCTGTATTCCGTTAAGAAATACATACACGCTATATATATATATAGAGAGAGAGTTTAATGTCATTTTTTTACTTTGTGAATCAATGTTTTGTTTTTATATTTTTGTGTTCTTTCTGCTTTTTAGTGTTTATTGTTTTTTTTTTTATTTTCTTTGTTTTTTGTTAATTTTTGTGTGGTTTTTTTCGTATAAATTTATTGAACATCCTCTCTATATACAGTATTAAATTTATTGAAAAATCTCTTTATATACAATATTTGGTGTACGATTTTCTTGAGTTAAAACAAAAACGGCAGTGGCATTCCTCGCACGTGAACATGCCACGTATAGTTGGCCATGTGAAAAGCAACTTTAGTTAAATCTATGTCAACTTTGCTTAACGTTTGCCCTTGTGACTTGTTAATAGTCATAGCAAAGCTGACACTTAAGGGAATTGTAGTCTTTTGAATTCAAACGGGAAAATTCGATGGTATTATGGGAATTCGTGGTATAAAGTACTATGTTACCTTTTCCGCATCCGGTATTATTATACGACCTTCTATAACGTTTCTTTGCAATGACACTACTCGCAACCTAGTACCATTGCAAAGTTTTGGTGGGTTTAAATTACGGAGTAGTATGATGGGAACGCCAATCTTAAGTTCTAGCTTGTGAGGAGGTAGACCAGGCACAATTTATACTGTTTAAAAATTCTGTTGGATAACTAACCGTTTCATCCGGATTGCAAACTGTATTGATGGAAAGGTATGTTTGTGATTCACCAGGAAGCTTATTTAACATGCGCTGATTAAGCGCAGTAACCTGGTCGTTTATAGGTGCTAAAATGGATCTTTCACACAACCACGAATCTTCTTTTATATTGAGACTGTGAACATCATCATAAATGCTATGTTTTTTATCAAAATCTGAAATATTTTCATGAATAAAAACCTAACAATGTTTAACATCGATTTCTAATTATTATACTTAAAGTTCAGCTGTTAAAGTTTAAAACAGCTTAAATATAACGAATTAAAAAAAACTCACAATTAAGAAATTAAGAACAGTTTGAATTAAGAAAAACAGAGAGGTAGAAAAATGAAAGATACCTTGAAAATTATTATTCTTCGATTACAATATAAATATTAAGCAAATAATAACTATTGTTTAAATGTGACTAAAAATGTAAATAAAAAAAAAGAGAAAGGATTAAAACTTATCAATTTTTTGTTTCTTGCATTGCTTTTTGCTTATGAAGCCTTGATTTATTATTTTTAAAAGTGCATCCGATACAACCGATGCTCTACTTAACTGAACAGTGAGATAACTATCATAAAAAAAATTATGGCACGTGTCAGCGAATTATGATGTGCGCGTAACACTGTTATGTCTCATGAAGAGCATCGGTCGCCAGTAACCAAAACAACGACTTCATTAGCTCAGATTGGCGTTCAATTTGGCGTTCATCTTGGCATTCAGTTTCACGTTCACCCGTATAGTTTCCGTTCCCGTAAGAATACGGGAATAAAATATAGCCTATGTTACTCCCGTTAATGTAGCTTTCCATTAGTGAAAGAATTTTTAAAATCGCACCAGCCGTTTCCGAGATTAGCCGGAACAAACAGACAGACAGACAGATAGACAAAAATTTTAAAAATTGGTTTTTTGTTATGAGTACCGTATATACTTTTAGTGCATTAAGTAAAAAGCTGCTAATTTTAAATTACAAACAGACACTTCAATTTTATTTATTTGTATAGATGTTCCTTGTTACAGAATAAACTGAAATGCAGTTGAAAAAGATATACTGACGAATTTTAGTTTTACAATATATTTATACCTTACAACATGCTACATAACTTTCTACACGCTTCAGTTTGTTTTGGAACAACTCCTAAGACCACTTTTCCTAAAGCCGCCACAAAAAGAAGAAAATGACTTATGCTGAAACATCCCCCCAAAATAATTCAGCGTTGTCGCTACATAAATCCATCCACCCGTAAATTAATTTATCAAAACGTTTAAAGAAAAAACCCATTTTCCAAATCTTAGTGATATAAGATTAAAACCGCGGCACTGCGAACGCATAAATATCTCATTCACAATCATATATATCCATCAGGTTCCTTCTTTTCTCCCCAGAATTCCTTAAGAAAACGACAGACAGACAGATGAATGGCATTCATCATAATCCTCCATCCTCACCAAACCATTAATAACATCCTATTTCTTTGAGAAGTGCTGTTGGTATTTCATCTAGCGGTTGTTATCTGAAGATCGATCCACTTGGGTTGTACTCCTGTTGCGCGCTTTACCGACGTTGCTATTCACGTGTTGGTGTGATAAATGCTTGGAATCATGACTGTTGTTCCTCCCCTTGGGGAGAAATGAGGATATCAACATAGTGTGGGAACAATATTATAAACATTTTAGGGAGAGACAAACGATCTTTTTCCGACTGTGAAACGTTTTCTCAGGGGATAGTTGAGATGGATTGGTTGATGAGCTGCGTTGAAATACCTAAATCTTTCACTGTTTGCGCTTTGATATTATGGTAATGGACCTTGTCCTCTTAGGAAATTGTGATTTATTGCTTTTACGCTGTGAATTGTAGGCATTCAAGGTTGAAGTCTCTGATGTCCATTGGGTGTTATTTCAGATTTGTCAGATGCTACAAGGCGCTTATTTATCGTCTAGTTTAAACAGGGATTTGGCACAATATATGAGCTTTTGAAAATTGTAAGATAAATAAATAATTTTCCTTGAAAAAGTTGTCATGGCTATGTTGACAATTGAAGCCAAAAGCCAAGCAATGTTTCAAGTGACATTTACTTTTTTATAGTAAAATTATCTTCTTAAAAATTTATCACATCTATAATTGTTAACCTAACCAAGAACAGAATAGTAGAATATAATTTTTGAATCTTTGAAATTTTAGTAAGAATGAAAGAAGCACACTATCGCACAAGATAATCAAAATTAAATATTTTTATTTACAATTTACATCTAAAAAAACAAAGCAATATTTTGTTTGCGGAATTAATGATGGCGAGTGTAAATTATAATTCTGAATGTTTTCTTAATACTCCACTTATAAAAATACAAATACAACGTAGTATTCCGTCGAAACTTTTAAACGTAGAACTTTCCCAGTATTGCAGAATAAAAACATACCGCTGAGCAGTGGTAGCCAATTTAGAGTACTAGATTTGTAATTGATGAATCATAGGATCTGTGAACTCATGTCATGGTGCTTCCTCCTCATGTTAGTTGAGGTGAAGATCTGGTTGATTTTTGGGGATCTGAATGCAGCAAGGGTGGAGAGAGAAACAATTGAATCAATCTCGAAATGATTACAAACAGGATTTTGCAATGATTTTATTTTATCAAGTGTGATACTAGAAATGAGTGGGCACTAAATAAGAATAAGATTGTTCTTTTCTGAATGAGATTCATCTCCCTCTCCCCCTCGGATTTGACGATTCTAAGACCTCCTTAATCTTGCATTGTAAAAGTGGCTATGCAAATATGGCTCTAGTCTATGTGGAAATAACATCCACAATCATCTACTATTATCTATAATCATGTAGTATATTTAACCATTTACTTCATTGACCATTTATACGTTATACGGTAGCGTCATTCTTTTGTGGTGAGGCATTGTTCTAGCATAGGGTGCCAATTTGGCTGGACTGAAGAAAAATCGAGTTGAAGAGGTAGATCTCACGGATAGCTTATTGATACATACGGAGTCCTAAATTCTACAGTAATCATATCAACAATGCATAACCGAAGCACTAATACATCTGTTAGAGCTTAAACCTCAGGGGAGTAGCCATCACCGTATCAATTATAAGGGGCCTCCAAGATACAGAAGCCCCAACATATGCAAGTAAACAATCGTAAGGGGATACCAAAATGCCTCCATGGAATTTTGAAACAGGACCCCATTCAGGATTATCTAAGCCAATGTTAATCCTCGGTAGATTTGACTACCTAAACTTTGTCTCAGATAAAGCAATGAAAAATTTAGCCGATTTATTTACATAATTATATTCAAAACTTGCATTAGATTTTAGTTACTTAAAGAGTTTCCTCTTTGCTGTGAAAATTACTGCTCTTACACAATGAAAAATATTCATCTAAAATCAATCTTTTAGACTAGTCAGATTTATTTTTAAATCCATCCAGAGACATAAAAGAATATTCAGAAAATCTCATCAAAGCACATACGCCATAAATCAAAAACAAGGAATAAATAAGATGGTGGGATAAAAGGGAGGTATACAGAGAGGGAGGGACCCCTTAATAAACGAAGAGAACATCTTTCGTTTCGTCCGGAATTCGACCTCGGAAACGATAGACGGTTGGAGGGTGTATCGGATTCCAACACCCTATCTTTCTAGGCATCCCCCTTTTCTTCCGAGAGAAAAAGGGAAGAGAGTGCGGAATTGGACGGATCATTAGTCCTTCATAGGGATGAAGAAAAGGGAAAGGGGGTGTGTCTATTAACAAAAAGCGAAGGAGTCAACCGTAAATAGAGAAGTCCCTCTTGGAGGAAGTCATCATCGGTCAAGCTATCGTCTTATCCCATCCCCCTTCTTCCGCGTCTTCCGGTGTGAAAGGGATTTTTTTTTGGAGGGGTGTCTGTCTATTCTTATAAGTTTTTGATTTTGTGTTTCGGAGTTGTGCGTGAGAAGTTATGCTTGATGAATTTTCTAGAAATTGTTTTTGTAAAGTTGGAGATACACTTGGATACTTCAAAACAATTTCAAGGTTAGTGTTAATCGATTGTTTGATTTGTATACTTGTAAACATACAGTAGAACTAGTTTTTGTGAGGTCCTTTTCTATGCGATTTTTTGTGCGATTTTTTAATGCAATTTTTTTTTATTGCAGTAAATGAATTTCAACGGATTTGGCCCCACTGCAATATTTTCTATCAATGTACATATGTACACTTCAAGATACATTGTTATCAACAATTTGCCCCAATGCGCATTCAATTGCTTTCTCTCAACGAGCTGGCAGTACACGCTTGATTAAGACGAAACTGTCAATGACAGTGACATTATCAATAATTTGATAAATTATGAAGACAGATAAGAAGTACCGGTTTCTTTGAGAGTGGATAAAAATATATACTGAGATCTAGCTTTCTAAGAAATCAGAAAAGGATTTTCTTAAAACAGGTACCGATTCCGAAAGGAGGTAGAAATTCCCAAAACAGCTTCGATCATTCATATCTGGCTATCGTAACGTTTACAAGCAACTTACCAACAGACCGTCGTCGCAAAAACTTACATTTACTAGGTGCCAAAAATAAATAAATAAATAAACTGAAATCGTATTTTCAAGTGACGAAAGCGATTTTGAACTAACTCATCACAGAATGATGCGCGCTTTGGATTACGACGAGTAGCAGTGAATTATGCATGTGCATTTTGAAAACTTCTCCATTCTTACAATGAGAAATTAAATGTTTTAAAAATCTTTGCTTGTGTAATTAAACTATTTATTTTGTTTGGAAACACTTTCTCATGAATTTTGTAAATATATATATAATTGATGTAATTTCTATAAGTGCGACTTCTACATGTGATCCCTCTCCAACGCTTAAAAAATTTTTGAGTGATATATCGACAAAGTTCTTTGCTATATGTAAGTATTTATGAAATTTTTTAATATTTCTTTTGTGCGGTTTCTTTGTATGCGATCTCTATCTACCGCACAAAAACAGGTCTAATTGTGTATATACAAAAGAACACATACCAAAGCTTTTAACCTGTTTAAATTGCAATAAATATTTGTTACCTTTAACTAATGTTTATGATTTTGTCTCATTATTGTTGTAATGCGTCTAAAAGGCTGCTTGCGTAAAAGTAAGACATAATAAATTTCATTTATTAAATTTCACTTAGAGCCTTAGCTAAACATATAGATTACATTCTTTTTTAATTCATTTTCAATATATATGTATATTGGAATGATAGTGAAGAGGGGTATTTCTTATGACCTATATTAAGAAGTAAAATCCTTTTAACATTTTACATTAGAAATCGTAGGAAAAATGTCTGGAAAAATATTTTTTATATTGATTTATCAAGAAGAAGAGCATAAAATATATTTTAAAAAATTGATATGAAACCTAGAAATAAAACTTAAATTAATGTATATTCAATAACTCTTTTAATTTAACATAATCTTATCAAAAAGAATAAAGTAAGTTTTAAGTAACGTTAAGACTCGTATATACAGAAAACTAATTTTTCCCGATAGAAAAATAAAATTGAAAGGGATAACATAATTATAATTCGACGAATAACTTTTTATCAGAAATACATTTTTTTTCTGACAATACTGAATATTATAAATATCATCAGAACATACCTAAACAAATTCCAGTGGTTACTCAAGTTTTTGAATAATTTTTTTGTAAAAATAAAATTACTGAATTCTTAGGAAGAATTTGTTTTGAATGAAAAATTGTTAATTTTATTAGCATTATGATGCGAGAAATGGGTTTGTGGGATCTATTTTTTTTATTAAACTGTAACGTAATTAAGAATGTAAAAAGTTGGTGTGTCATGCACCTTCACATATCTCACACAGGACATTAAAATCATAACTGTGTGAAAAAGACTTTTATATTTTGCTAACACGACATCAGAACTTTAGAGACTACTAGACCTAGACGTGAAACTTTTTTGAATAGAATTTGACAGAGGTTTAATATTTACTGTTTTTTTCTTTCTTATTCATTAAATTTTTAAAAAAAATTAACGCAAAAAAATGTAAAAGATAAAGTTTGTAAAGCAAAGATGTCTGGCTCGAGATGAATTTCAGGGTAGTAATGGCTGAGAAAATTACGAATGCCACTTTGAAATATAATTTTGTATTACTTACTTGCAGTTCGAATAATTTTCACCCTAAATTAGTTGCATTTGTTGAATGAAAAACCAGATTTAATTGAATTTTCCTATTAAAATGCGAAATTAATTATTTTTCTTTTACAGATTTTACTGTAAATAGAAAGATTTATAATATTTTTCAGATATTTTATTCATGTTAAAATCGAAATACTGTTAGAAATTGCCTTAAAAATATGAGAATTATGTGAGGCTACTCATAGCTTATAAGAAGCCTCACAATTGAATTTTTTTATTAAAAATTTGTTCGATAATTTCTTTTGTGAGTTAATATTTTTTCTCTCCTTTAGGTATAAAAGAACCAATGGATATATTTACGTATATTTTTTCACTCAATAGTTAAACTATCCAATGCTGTATTTCTTGTTTTCATTTTTCTCAGAGAAATTTTTTAAAAATCTTTCAAGGTGTACAAAAAACAAAAACATTTCTCTCTCTTGTTCCATTAATCATCGTTAAAATACCCCTTTCAAAAAATTATTTTTTCGCTCACGAGAAATTAACTAATAGGTAGCAATGTACACCTCAACTTAATTAATTACTAATCAATATGCACAACAAAAATGAGCCAGTGCTAAAAGAAAAAAAAATATCGTGATAATAAAAAAATATTCTTCAAAGAATTCTTTTACAAAAAATGGCTTTACAGAATAAAAAAAAAGTGACGTCATAGAAAAGTATCATCCGGAAGAAAACCGGTAAATAAAAGAAGAGAAGTAAAAGAAGCATCGTCAACAGTAATAATATCGATATCGTCATCTTAATCGAATTAACCGAAGGGGAAAAATTACTACAACACGCGAAAGTCAGAGAGGGAAATTTTTTCCCCCTTCATCTTTTTCTTCTTTTTTTGCGGGACAGTTTTTCTATGAAGTGATGGCGGGAATTGAAACTTGCTGAGAGAGGGAATTCTTTTTTTGTATTTCTTTTTCTTGGAAATGGAAATTGCACGGCCCCGGATAAATTGAGCATTGAGAATTATTTAATTGAGTGATTTCGAGAAACCCTCCGGAATTCTGTGTCGTTGCAGATCTTCCCTAAGATGTCGAAAGGAATTTATCAGTTGAGTGATCAGAAATTAGACATAGAAATGTTGGAATGGACTATTAATTTGTACGACAGTAGAATTTCTAAATGCTTACGAATAATAAAATTATTTTATTCAAGATTTGTGGAACATTATCTGTCGTTTATACCAAAAATTTGAATTTTATAGTTAAAATCATGAAGTTTTGTATAGACAAGAAAGAAAAAAGAAGAAAAGAGAAGTATTTTGACTTGTGTGTGCAATTCAAAAGAACACTGGATCAGAAAAAAGTTATCATTAAATACTCATTACGGCAGAAGTTGAAAAATATGGTTAAAAGTTCGATTATCTGATGTGAGACTTAAAGTTAAAATAATCTAGAACTTTTCTGGTAATCATAGCAATTTAATAAACTGATAATAAATCAATTTTGTCTGTCCGACAACATTATGCAATTTACTCTGTACTAATTTCATAAGTTAAAACTTGCAGGAAATTGAATTTTCTAGTTTTAAATATTTGAATAAGTAAATGTTTAACTAATGCTGAAAACAGTCAATCCAAGAATTATTTAGGTTTCAAATAATGTATTTGTGTTAACCTCTCTTTAATTATTTTCAGTGTAAATAAAACGTGTCCCCAATTATAAGAACAGAACTTCAACTGATGCCCGTCTTTCTAAGGAAATCCATGTGGTCAAAATTGTAAGCAACATACCTATGCATCTATGCACCTACTTGTCTCTCTATCTATTAATTTACCTGTCTATTTATTTATGTTTATATTTATCTCTTTTTATCTATCTATTTATAGGGTTCATCCTCCTATAGAATACTAGATTACTTGCCTCCCTTAAATCATTGTAAAGTACAACTTAAACCCTTTATTTATGAGATTTTACAATATTACTTTAAGCATGAGGGTACATCAAAAACAAAGCTTTTAATGATCCATAAGATAAAAAGGCAATAATTCATTTTTGACTTTTAATATTTTTAACAATTGTTTCTTTTCAACACCTTTTAGTTGTACTGTTTATAGATTCTTCAGCATTGAAACAACTTGTTAATGTTTTTATACATTGTAGTTGATGAAAACTTATGAACATGGTAGTATATGAGAAAATGTATTTGGGAGCATAATTTTTTATTATACCAATAACACAATATCACGTGGTTTTTTTTTTGGAATTACAAACTAAAACATAGTTATTTTAACATGAGATAACAGGTTGATCTGCAGTTGGAAATTCATAACCCCAAATTTAGTCTTGTTCAAGTAATACTTATAAAATAGAATTAATAACAGTACATTAATTTATAACTGATGATCTCTACACAATTTTTTATAAAAAAAATCGTGACCACTTTCAAATCCAGCTACTTTAGTTTCCCAATTATTTCAAAATATTTAGTAATACAATCCCAAAACCTACATCACAGCCATCGAACAAAACAGATATCAGAATATCGACAATATTCAGAATATTGCGAATCGGCAGCGCAGTAACTGTAACTGCATTCCCAATCGCTCATTGGAGAGCGAAAACAAGCCTTCATTAGCAGGGTGCTATCAAAGTAATCCTCAGCAGTTAGATCTCCCCACGGCTGCTCCTAATCCTTCGGTTAATTACGCGAAGGAGGCAATTTACTTAACAAGCGGGATTTATCCGTAAGCTCTGCAGTCCAACTGATAGTCCAAGTCGAGGCTTTAGTTGGAGAATGGCCAGAGTTCGGAACCCTGTCAGGATGTGAAGGTGGAGGTGTTATTGATTCAAAGTTCAGGATTATTGCAGGTAATTGGTTAAACGTATGAGGGAATTGTTGTTGACACTGTTCAAAGCTGGGACTTAACGTTTCTGTTAAAAAAAAAAATCGTTTGGGGCTTTAAGATGCATCTAAACGTGAAAAAGCTATTATTGTTGGAGTCATTTGCATAGTTTCATTGTAGATTTATATTCTTATATATATATAAAATTTAATAATATATTTGAATTACACATTTCTGAAAAAATAATGTGTTTTGATGTAACATTGTATATCAGAAA
Organism: Trichonephila clavata; assembly: GCA_019973975.1. NCBI lineage: Eukaryota > Metazoa > Arthropoda > Arachnida > Araneae > Nephilidae > Trichonephila > Trichonephila clavata. Next base: position 7,364 of record BMAO01035703.1, on the reverse strand, counting down.
TGATATCTTATCATATGTGTATAAGATATCATTTCTGATAAAAACTTTTATATGAAAATAAACACGAGATTATGTCATTTTCTGTAGCTATTTTTTCATGTGGTACACAGTTGAATATTTTTTTAAATTAATCAAATGAAATTTTTCTGTTTGGAAATTAGAATATTAAATTTTTTTTCTTTGCCTTTTTTTGTAGTTTGAAAATCTACATAAATTTAATTAATAAAGAAATATAGTGAAAAGAAAATAGTGTGTGTTTTTTCCCGCATTGTGTTATTTTTATTTTACATGAGGTAATCTTATTGCAAATTAAAGAAAATTACTGCTTACCATTTTTTTCTTATACAAGAACTCTACTATGCAGATTCAAATGAACTGAAGTGAAGCCACATTCACCTTTTTTCTACTGCCTACTACTACTTGTTGCTTTGCTCAATTAATGGGTTCCACAGTAGCATGTGTGAGATCAAAATTTGTGATTTTTTGTTTATGATGTATAATTCAAGAAATGTTTCTTTATTTATTTATGGGTACTTTTCTTGGGCCTATATATATGCCATTAAATCAGGCGTATAACGCGCACCTTTCTTTCAAACTACCTTTCATAAATTTTAAGGCACATTCACCGTATAGCAAGCACCCCATTTTTACGAAAAAACCTGAGATGTACATGAGCAATGCTCTTAGTTTTGAAGTAATTTATTCGAGGTATTTTCCCAGGTTTTTAAAAAATAGTATACTTCTAGAACTACTACCCTTTAAGTTCATAAGTAATGTTCATAAGTATTTCAAGTCATTAAATGAACAATAATTCGATATATATAGAAGTCTAATTTTTTCATGCTCATTTCTGTTTTTATTTTTAAAGCTATGATTTTTATACCCGGCGTATAAAACGCACCTGGAAACTTCGGTCTTATTTTTTGTGACCAAAGTGCGCTTTATACGTCGAAATTTACGGTACACATATTTCTTCCAAAAATGTAAACACAAGATGAAACAAAATACGAGTGGCATGGGTAGATTTTTATTCTTTGTATAAACAAACAAAATACTTTGCCTTATGATTAAAAAATAGGATTTAATACGCGTTAAACCATGGAATTTTTAAAAAAATCAATTCACGGGACATTCTGCACCTATTCAAAGCTAATATAGGTCATTCATGGGAATCTAACGCTCAATTATGCGCGCAAATTGAATCCATAATTACACCAACAATAGTAAATTGGAATAAGCCCATTCTAGGCTGTTGAATGAGATAATCTATTAATTATATATTCTCGATTCATATTTAAATGAATTGAAGCTCTGAGTACTATATAATTATAAACTGTGCTGTATTATTGTGAAATGTATTTACAAATTTATCTCTGCTGAACAGAAAGCATTTGTCTTTAATTACCATTTTCACCAACTTCTAATTTAGGACTCGAACTACATTTTAATTAAATAATTAATGAATAAAATAGGCTTTAGAAATCAAAGTTGTGTTAAAAGGTTCAAAATGAAATTGATTATAGGTGATTAGTTGTTAATGAAGTGTTTCATTAATATTTGTTATTGAAGAATCGTATAAAGTTTCAACATCCTTATTTTAATACAATATAATTTAATTTGACAACACCACTGTTATCTTTCATAACTTTAAATATATAGAAAAATCGTGTTAAGCCATTTCAGCCATTTAATTGTGTTTACATTATTGTAATTTTGTATTAAAATTCTATTATTGGATCATTGTCTTAGACATGTGCCATCTTCAAGCTTTCCCACCTTCCTACCAAAACCACCTTTCTTCGAAATTGAAATATATTCAATGTTCGCTAGTCTCCATTATTTACCATATTACCACGTTTTCCCGTTGTATGTGATTATATATAGCAACAATCCTAAGCTAATGGTTCATATCATGATCATATTTCCAAAATTACAGTTGCCTATGAATAGATTTTTACATTAATGTTTTTCCTTGGATGATATTTTAACACAATATGTTTTCCAAGTTAAATTTTTCTCATCAAATTTTTCTACGCATACAGTAGGAAGTAGTAGGTGTATTCAAAACATATCCGACATTCATTCACAAAAATACCCGTATTAAGATGCAAATTTTCAAATTAGCTCCCTTGGCCTCCCACGCATTTCTCTCAACAATTTTACCATTGTCCAGGACAGTGTTGGATAACCTCATTTGAGATGACAATCAGTTAGTTTGTTATATTTCGCATGTTGTACTCCCTAGACTGAAATATGATGCATTTTTTTGTGATAATTTCCCGGTTTCTCTGATCCTTGGGGACTTTCAAGCTTTATCCAAGCCAAAATTGAACGGCGTGCCGTAGTTCAAATTTTTTCCTCTCTTTTTTCAGAGAAGAGAATCTGACGAAGCTCACATTTTCTCACTAACTGTTAGCGATAGCTTTGGCGCGTTAGGATCGCCTGAAACACGTACCAAACTATGTTTCCGAAATTAATTTAATTTGCTTACACAAGAAAAATTTTGATTGGATATTTTGGTACTTGCGTATTACACCATCGATCAATTTGCCAAATCGAAAGATATCACCAATTAAAAATATCGCCAAATGCTGTCACGTTACTATGATTTTTTCTGAACACGTATGAATGGTTTTCAAGATTGGCTGCATATTGCGGCATTTAGCGAGTTTTTTTTTATTTGACGAAACTGGTTGTTGTGTGTGTGTGTGGCATAATATTTAAGTATCGATATTTTTTTAACCACAAGTATTTTACTGTCTTAGCTTCAAAAAACCTAGCCACCTGAGAACTTATTCAATTTAATGTAAGCCAACGTCAGTTTAACGTCAATAATTCGAATAAGGGGAATTTGGACACGGAACTATAGCTCGATCTGTAGGAGCACAAGACTGATGACTTAAGCCATTGAGCTATCAAGATTTTTATCTTTGTCATTTTTTTCATTGAAGCTTTCTTAGAAAGTAAAGCTTGAGTTCATTTCAGAGTTACAAGTCCAGATTTTACCGAAAATTGCTACGTAAAATAAGAGAAATCGCTTCGAATTAAATCGAGTTGGATCCTATTTTAGTCCTCATTTTATTTATAGCCAACTTAGCGAATAAAATTACTGTTGTATAGCTATTAAGATCAGAATCGAGAGCCTAATACAAAAAAAAAAAAAGCAATTTTACGGCTCTTTTTTTTCAATCCTCAAAGGAGGTGGTAGGATTTTTATCGTCGAGTCGAATCTGATTCTAAATCATCACGTGGGATGATATAAAAATTTAATACCTAAGAAGGAACCTAAGTGATGCCCTTTCTTCTGATCGTATTACTTATATATTTCACTTGCATGGTCCACCGACGGTAGTTCATTTTTTGCAGCAGTGTTATTTAATACCGAACAAAAAAGTTAACAGGGTTTTGATAAATATGCGTCTATTCAGTGTTACTTTCACATATCACTACAATGTACCTAAGATTTTATCTTTGCCATCTGTAAAGACTTTCACAGTTAAAATATAACATACCGTAGTTTACGAATATGTTTTTTAAACAGGGTGTCCCTAAAATAATGCCCACTCTGCATAGTCAGATTCTTTGTTGGAAATACATAAAAAACTCCGAAATAACTGTACCTGTACGATTCATAATTTACGAGAAAAATACTATAAAGGATGATGAATGAATGCTGATGCATGATGAGGATCCAGCGTTCTTCTGTGCACCGGTACGTGATTGACTGTATATGGTACACCTCACTCACTGGATCGAATATATGGGTCTGGTTCTGTGGCTACCATTTTCACCAGATCTCACATTGTTGAAATTTTCCCTATGGGGAAATCTCAAGAAACTGCTGTACGGAGAAGTAGTGACTTCCCAAAAGGACTTAGATGCTCATTTGCACGCTCCTTGTACTGCGGTAGACACCGCATTGCTACGTCATGTGTACGCATCCATTTCACGGCATGCTCAAGCCTGCTTCGATATGCACGGCGGATACTTTGAACATCTGTCTCTATAAATTTTTGCAAATTTGCTATTGATGTGTCTAATACAGTGTTTTTTCTTATACCGTTTCTGAATTGTGGAATGCAAAAAAACCCTGTGTGTTCAACTTTTTATAAGTATACTCTGAATGCATGAAGAATGTTTCATGTATCTTAAAAGAATTTCCTCTCATACTTACAGAAAAATTTCAAGTTCATACTTGACAAACGGTTGAGGATTTTGTGTGTGTGTGCATTTATATCCACTCACAATTTGAAGCATGGTACAATACTAAGTCTTAAATTGCAATGGGGACAGATATAAAATTGACTTTTTTGGATTATATTTCCATTTTCATTTCTTCTCAAGCAACAAATTGCACATTGTCTTGCCAATCCTTGTTCTTATCGACTATTATCAAAAATCTAAGTTCCTGCCTTCAATGAAAAATTCCCACCTTCACCACATAGGAGATCCCGGATGAGAAATATTTCAGTATTATGGACAAACTGCATCTCTTAAAACACTAACACTAATAAACTCAGTATAAGAATTAAAAATATAAGCAAATCAGACAGAAAGAAAATATCAGTGCTCGTACAGCGTGTATAGCTCGTAGGGTGTACGGGCAAACCAGTTAGGGTGTTAATTCCAATGATTTGAATACGTTAAGTTTATAGGAATGAGGTATCTATAATCTGAATGGTTTTTTATTTCATTAGAACCAATTCTATAAATATAGTTATACCTGTTTTTAACTCTTTGAATATGTTTTTTCCCCAGATTATCCTTCCTCTTTTCTGAAATGTGTGAGTATTAAAATAGACTTAAGAAACGCAGTTCACATTAAAAAAAATTTTTTTTTTGTTATGATACCTTAAAAGTCTTAAAATGAGTAAATAACGGAAAAAAATGTTTTACATCATTAAAAGAGTTCTTTTTTTTTACTAATTGAAAAACGCTATTGGTTGCAAATAAATAAATAAAGAATAGAGACAGAAAAAAAAGAGTGCTTATAAAATATATATTAACTGTATTCGCTTCGGTAAATCAAAAAAAAAAAAAAAAAAAGGAGGGGGAAGGGAGGGGAGCAAAAACGCGAAACAAAAAAAAGGGGCAATAAAAATTCTATAAAAAGATTCAAACATCACATTCCGAACCTAAATTTCTTTCCGAATTCTAAAGAGATTTAGTATTGGTTTTATTTTTACAACTGAAAACGATTTTTTTAAAGTACTTCACTGAATTTTTCAATGTAATGGGCAGTAACAAGAAAAACACTTTCCTATTTTTTTTGTTTATTCTGACTTCATTACTTGTTCCACGTACAACAAGGAGATTACTCTTGTCAATTTCGCTTCCCCCCTTCTTTTTATTTTTCTCCCATGATCCTTCGGGTTTGTTAGAAAAGAATTACAGATAAAATAATCGTATGTTTACTTCGTTGTTTATTTCTGTGTAGGAAATCTTTGATCTTTGTGTGACCTTAGATGATCGTTTTCGTTTTTTTGTTCTACAAGAGGGAAATTTTTTTTTTCTTATAATTTTTTTTGTTTGCTTTTGTTTTTTTTTATTGCTGGAGGCTAGTTTAAAATGCTTTCTTTTTCGAAAGCAATAAATTCCATTTTGTTGTTGTTGTAAAGCTTAATACCCTTTGACTTATCTTTGATTTTTTGTTCAGAAAGAAGATTGGAAAAACAGTTTTGTGAAATTAACATTTATTTATATTATAGTACAACTACTCATATGTGTGCAACAACAACAAATAGAAAATAACTATAAAAATTGGAATCGAATGCTTAACTATATTTATATCTAAACTTATAATTAAAATATTGTTAAGGAGGAAAATTATTTTTTTGTTAAGCACAGTAATAGATTTTAAAATTTTTTATTTAAAAATTTGATGTTATTTTGATTTTATTTATTATTATTTTTATTATATTTGATGATTACTTTACACATTTCTCAAATAAACTATTCATTATAATTTAACAATAAAAATGAAAATTATAAATTTTGTTATAAAATATATAAGCAGGAAAGCGACCGTAATGTTATACTTAGCAGCAAGAAACACGATTATCTTGATTTTTTGGTCTTAAAAATATTTTCAAATTATTTCTAATTTATTTTTTTTGAATTTAAGGTATACGACTACCCTAAAACTGTGAATTTTGCCAAAAATGGACAAATTTTTATTTATGGGCCATCTTATTAGCTTTATAAAAATACCAAGTTTATCATTTTCCGTTTACTAGAATGAAAACTGCAAGTAAAAAACAGATGCCATTACTTTAAGCAAGATGTCATACTTTTTTTTTTTTTTAACATTTATAAACCCCGTGCACCACCGAACGTATAACACGGGGGTAAACAACACAGACAGAAGAAAGGATTACAACACAAACATCCATGCCTTCTCCGGGAGATGTCATACTTTAAAACGCGTTTTACTCGAAATGTGATTTTTTGAAAATAATCAAACGGGGTCAGCGATTGCTAAAAAAGTTTTTAAACATAATTAACTGAAATTTTTTCTGTAAGTTCTGTATAATAGTAGAATTGTTTTAACACATTCAGATTTATCAATTACTGTTTTATTACAAAATTTACGGTGCCTTATGTGAATATAATCACTGTATTTTTAAGCATTTTCATATAGTAACCGAGATAAAGTGCTCTAGTTTTTATAAAAAAGAAAATATTCTCTTATCCTGAAAGTCATTTTCAAAATTTAATAATATAGCAATACATTAGATTGAAAAAATTGAAAATTTGTTCATAAACCTTTGGTGCAGAATGGGCCGCGTTTATGCTATTTTTTTGTCAATTTTTATTTATTTTTCCCATTTTAGTAATAATAATTTCTTTTTCTCTTCTTAATTTTAGCACATTTTTTTTAAAAAAAATGCACTAAACAAATCTAAAAATAGCAAAAAAAATCCCCATATCTCCTTTTTTTTAAAAAAAAAAGTTGCCGCAACCAGTACCTTAAGTACACCCCATAATATAAAAAATTGTCGCACCAAGAAGATGATGGGTGAAGTACATCAAATTTCTTTAGTACGTATGCAAAACTGCTACTGTAAGTACTGCATCAACATGCGTGTGTGGATATTAAAAATATAACCTATATTAAATGTGCATCTAATGTCTTTAATAATTATAAGGAATAAATTTTAACCATTTTATCAAAAAGAGCTAGTTTGAAAACAAATTTATGTAATTTATAGATTTATTAGTATATTACTTAAAAATGGTTTTTAAGAAATATGAACACTTTTGCATTACATCGGCAATGCTTTTGTTCTATGTAATTTTTAATTGAATAAAGAAAATGAGTCACTCACCACTTTGAAGTTAAAAAGTATCTTTGGAGTACTTAC
>BMAO01035702.1:0-97382 GCA_019973975.1 Trichonephila clavata | reverse complement strand
TTTCTTCCCCGATATGGAAGTACTTCTTTTCTCCGGAAACCCTGCGTTCATCTAAGAGAGATACAGCGCATTCAGAGTACACTATAAAATTTCTCTACATCAACTTTCATTCGCTGACTTGGCATCCATCTTTTCCTTTTTAAAAATATTTTTTCTTTTAAGAATAGAATTAAATTAAGTGTAAAATGCATTTTCAGGTAAAACCGGCCGGCGTTTATTGTGTCATGTTTCAAGTCAACACCAAGTTTTTTTTAAACGGTTTTATTCAGCGAGCAATCTACAGAACTTACACTGAGAGAAAACGGAGCCAACTGAAATCTAAGTGGCTTTACCACTTATATCCAGATGCGTTAAGTATCCTTCTTATTAAGAAGTTATACTTGAAAGTTAAAGATAGCCGCCCATCCGGTATAGTGGTCAGTGAAGCTGACTGCGATGCCGTAGAGACTGGGTTCGAATCCCGGAGAAGGCATAGATGTTTGTGTTGTAATCCTTTCTTCTGTCTGTATTGAATGCCCCCGTGTTATACATTGTGTGGTGCACGGGGTTTATAAATGTTAAACAAAAAAAAAAGTTAAAGATGACATACGGGCTATAAAAAATAATGATCTGGGATTAGAAGCGTTCTGTTTGGACCATCTGTTCGTAGAAATAACTGGGTGCTTAAATTAAGGCTTGAAGAAGTAATGGAAAATAAAAAATTAAAGTATTATACTGGGAATTTAATTTTATATCTAATTTAATTATCCTTATATATACATAATAAAAGACAAATTTTGTGTAATTCCTATAAATCTAAGAAGGGATTAAAAGGGATTTTTAAACCCATAAAAACCTGCCAAAATCTAAGTAGACATACAAAAATTCAATAGACCGAAAGGAAAAACTATTATGTTTTCTGGAATAGCTTTTGAGTTAGGACAGTGAAATGGGGGTTAAGCTTGCTTCAACTTCAACATCCAGCAGAAAATTTTGAAATAATAGCGCAAGAATCTGAAGAAAAAACTGAGAAAGAAAGTTGAAGCCAAACCTAATAACAGCACTTGAATGCGAAAGGACGATATTTATATCCCATAAACTGAACTGAATGGCTATTGTAAAAATGTATACAATGAAATAAACAATAAACCAACATTAAGAACTTACATATACATAAGTGTTAAATGAATACATACAATGAGATGCATTCACTACAAGTGCAAATGTTAAGCCTGACTTTCAAGCTTGGTTTATATCCCCCCCTTTCGTTGTGCCATTATATATATATATATATATATTATATTACACTGCTGGCCACCGTAAATGCAACACCAAGAAAGACAAGAGATAGCACAACAAAATTTATTTTGTAGATAACATGTTGACCAAGTATCAAATGATTAAATTTATAGACTTCTGTAAAGTGTGGTTCCTGCCAGAATCAGTAGCCAGAGTAGCCGCCATTGTTGGAGATCACCGCTGCCACATGCCTCGGCATTAATTCAAAGAGACTTTGGATGTGTTTTTGGGGTACAGCAGACCAAGCAGCTTACACACGTTGCCAAAGTTGATCTGGTGTGGCAGCTGGGGTGTAATCTGGGTCAATTGTTGAACAACCATGGACCACATGTATTCTATCGGCGAAAGATCCAGAGAGCGAGCCGGCCAGTGAAGCAATTCAATCTGGTGATTGACGAAGAACCTTTGGACAATGCGTACCACGAGTGGTCGTTCATTATCCTGTTGAAATATAGCTGTGGCCAAGCCCTGAAGGTAAGGAAGGACAACTGGTTCCAACAACTCGGAGATGTAGCTCTAGCTGTTTAAAGAACCGACAATACGTACTAGAGGAGTGCGAGAGTGATATCCAATACCGACCCATACCATAATACCCGGTGCAGGACCAGTTAGGCGATGAATAACGCAGCTGTTCGCATCCTCTCACCACGGTGTCTCCAGACACGAATCCGAGCATCGTGGTGTTGCAGACAGATGAGTGACTCGTCAGTAAAGACAACTTAATTCCATTCTGCCACCTACATCCTTCTTTCATCGTACCATTGGTGGCGGAGACATCTGTGGTTCTGCGTCAAGGGTTGACCAAGCAATGGACGTCTTGCGGACAGACCACTCTGCTCTTAACGGCATCGAATGGTACGCGCAGACACTGAATGATGCGTTATAGACTCAATGTGCTATGCTGTGGTTCGTGATGTGACTGAGCGATCCGTCACTGCCATGCGCACAATTTGCCTGTCCTCACGTGAAGTGGTGCACTGAGGTGGATGCGATCGACCACGTCGGTCCGTCGTACCCTCCTGCATCCAACGGTCACATATCCGCATTACCCTCTTTTTTTCATCCAACACGTGACTACCGATTTCCCTGAAAGATAATCCACAATCTGGGTAGGCCACAATCCTCCCTCTGTCGAACTCGGATACTTGATCAAAAGCTGATCGCTGTTTTCTACGAGACATAACTGATCGTTTTTTGAAAAAACCACAAGAAAAACACAATTGCCGAACTTGAAATTGTTGAAATCTCCAAGCCTTAAATAGCGCTTTGAGGTGGCGCCACAGGCATGCGTGATATGTGTCTGCGCTGAAATTCTAATCATTTGCATATCTCACCTCCGCTAATGCATGTTGTAAATGTCATGTTATTTGCGTGCTTCCTTCAGGGTGTTGCATTTACGGTTGCCAGCAGTGCATATATATTCTGCTGAAGGGAAAGATTAGGATTCCGTAAAGAACCCTACTTCAATGCCCTAAGTCACAATTACAGCTTTAGAAATATTTTAGTTTTTCATTTTATCCATTGATTTTTCTTTATATATAGGTTTTATTTTCTTTTTAAATAGGTTCTCTATTTCAAAGTTCCTTCTAATTTATAAAATACATATAATTAAACTATTCAAGATTCTTTTGAATTATTATACAACATATATATATATATATACAAACACACATACATATGAACACACACATGTAGACACATACACATAACACTGAACAACATACACATGCACACACACGTATGTATATAGATAAATAGATACGTATATACCTACATATGTATATTTTTTATACATTCATACATACATACACAAGATTAATAATCATGGACTAAATTGTAAAAATAAAGAGATCAAAGCAATAAAACATATAGTATTTTTTATTTTAGAAAAAAATCTATAAATTTAAATAAAAATTTAAATTAATTAATAAAAATTAATAAATATAAAAAAGCCCACCTAAAAATATACATAAAACTGTTATTTATAACTTAAGATATCTTATTATCCTAGAATAGTGAATTTTGCCAAAAATTAACAACTTTCCTTTATGATTTTATTTTATCGGCCCTCTTATTAGATTTATAAAAATACCAAGTTTATTATTTTCCGTTTATAGAACAAAAACTACAAGTGTTTTAGTAAAAGCAGATGCCTTTTCTCTCTGTAAGCAAGATGTCATACTTTAAAACGCGTTTTACTCGAAATGTGTTTATTTTTTAAAAGGCTCAAACGGAGCCAACGATTGCTCAAAGTTTTGAAAATAATTAAATGAAATTTTTTGTGATGTTCTGTATAATAGAAGAAGTGTTTTAATCTTCAGATTTATCAATCACTGTTTTATTACAAAATTTACAGTCCCTTATGTTAATTTATCAAATGCTGCCCATTGACCATCAGGTCACTTGGCAACGAGCTCTCTAACATTTTTTACAATATAATCCAAATTCTTAAGTGCAGAGCACACATCAAGATGAGCAGCGTCAATGACTTGTCCAGAAGCACGCAAAACACAAAAAGGGGAGTCAGTCAGTTTAAAACGAACACAAATGAGCGCAAAGGCAGTGGTGTCCAGTCAACAATCTAAACTCAGTTACAGCAGCAGCACGAGGAGAGTCTGAGACACAGTTAGGTTTTAATAGATTTATTTTTGGCAGCACTGGTGGCAGAATCTCGAAGGCATTTTTTATAAATCCTAACAATTTTGAGCTTTGCTGAGTGAAGAGGCAAACCTCTAGTAGATCTTTGGAGAATATTCGTGCCTCTTTTTGCTAAAAGGGTCTGCCATTTCATTTCCCCAAAGGCCACAATGGGAAGGTCTCTTATGTTAATATAATCGCTGTTTCTTTTTTCAGAAATTTCATATAATAACCAAGATAAAGTGCTCTAGTTTTAGTAAGAATTAAAATATCTCTTTTCTTGAATGTCATTTCAAAAATGAATAACATAGCAACACATCGGAATTGAAAATTTGATCATAAACTTTTGATATAGAATGGGCCATGTTCATGTTATTTTTTGTAAATTTTTACCCATTTTAGTAACAATAATTTCTTTTTCTCTTCTTAAGGTTAGCATAATTTTCTTGAAATATACTAATTAAATCTTAAACACCACAAAAAAATTCCCCATACCTCCATTTTTTTTTCAAAAAAGTTCTCGCAAGTAGTCGAATACCTTAATGTTTATAAAATGAGAAGTTTCTCGGTAATAACTTTTACTTGTCTTTAAAATGAATATTTCAAATTATAACAGCTGTCAAAATAATGTTTCATAATCACATGTTTATATATCTGCGCATAATTTTTCAAAGTGTTGCAAAGTATGTAATAGTTCTCGAAAAATGTCCTTGTAAACTAGAAAATTTATTCAAAATTACTTTCATCTGTCACAAGGAAAACATTTCAGACATGAAACGCAGAGGAGCAAATACATAAATATTAATCGACTGCGGATCCTGTTTTTCCTTATTTTACCATATATTTTATACATGCTGGTATAGCGTAAGTTATTCCTTTTGCCAAAAAATTATCAAATAATAATCACATAATGTTTCCTAAACTTATATTATATGATAGCCATGAATAAAGTTATAGAACATTACATATGCTGTTTTTTAACGTATCCGACTACCCTAAAATTGTGAATTTTGCCAAAAATTGACCCATTTTTTTATGATTTTACTTTTTAGGTCATATTATAAGTTTTATAAAAACACAAAGTTTATTATTTTCCGTTCACTAGAACAAAAACTACAAGTGTTTTTAGTAAAAGCAGGTGCCATTATTTTAAACAAGATGTACTTTAAAACGCGTTTACTCGAAATGTGTTTTTTAAAAAATGCTTAAATGGGGCCAGCGATTGCTAAAACCGTTCTGAAAATAATTAACTGAAACTTTTTGCATATGTTCTGCATTATAGTATAAGTGTTTTAACCTTAAGATTTATCAATCACTGTTTCATTACAAAATTTACAGCCCCTTATGTTAATATAATCCCTGTTTTTTTTAAGCAATTTCATATAATAACTTATATAAAAATTGCTCTAATTTTCGTAAAGATTAAAATATCTCTTTCCCTGAATGTCATTTCAAAAATGAATAACATAGCAACACATCAGAATTAAAAAATTTGGTAATAAACTTTTGAACCGGAAAGGGATTCAGTTATGTTATTTTTTGTAAATTTTTCCGAATTTGTCCCCATTTTAGTTTATAATAATAATTTCTTTTCTCTTCTTAGTTTTAGCATATTTTTCTTAAAATGTTTAAACGAATCTAAAAACAACAAATACATCCCTATATCACCATTTGTTTTTTAAAAAAAGTTGTTGTAAGTAGTCGGATACCTTAAAACAGCTAAAAGTTTAATAAATACTCCGAGTAAACTGTATTAATAATTAAAATAATTATTTAATGTAAGAAAAAAATTAGGGATTTTAAAATAAAAATGTGCGAAGTTATCAAATATTTTTCCCTCCGCCTTGAAGCTCAACAATAAACAAAAAAAAACAAAAAAAATAAGAATAAGAAACATATTTTCAGTGAGAAAAAATAATCCAAGATTTATATAATTTTGGTAGTCAAATTTTTCAAAACTTTAAATTGAATATAAAAAAGACTGTTAAAGAAGTTAATTATCTGGCTAAATAATGTAGCTTTTTACGCATGTGTTAATAAGCCGCACAATGAAAATGAGGCAATAAAACAATAAATTACAGTTTAAAAAACTTAAAACACACCCTTTTATAGTTAATAGAACTACGTTGTAACTTAATCTTTTAATCGTCAAATCTGGAAATGGGATCTGAAATCAATTTCCAGATGCGGAATGGTATCTGAAAATGGGCAATCTTTAATCCTGATGATCCTAATCAGGACAATGGAATTGTATTTTCATCACTCCTGGACAAGTGAGCAAAATTTCGAATTAATGTGACCTTTTAAAGAGGGTAAAAATTCAGTTCAAAGATTCCGTTAAATACAAGTGAAAGTTATAAAAAGGTGTTAAAAATTAGATATTTTTAGTAATTTGTTCCCTAATACATAAATGAAAAATATAGTTAACATACAAGTAATAAAGGCAAAATATGAATTTTATAAATTCAAAAATGTTTTCGTCAAAATAGAAATGAATAATAAATTAAATTAGGCAGATTATTCTGCGACGAAAAGCAAATATGAAATTACTAGCTATTACCCACCCGCTTCGCTGGGTATTTCATGATGTTTTTTATTATATACTGTTAATTATATACTGTTTATATACATAAATTATTGATATTTAAGTCCTAGCATTAAGAATTCGATTGCATTCAAAAATATACTTATACCTGTAACTCTCGCCTCTTGATAAAAAAAAAGCACAGAACTTCTAATTTGTATTATCTAAGAATCTCTAAAATTGAGTATAGAATGATGCTTGCACTTTCATAGCCCTATAACCAAGTGGATTTCCACAAAACCAATTTTCGATGGATCTCTACTCCGTAAAATAAACATGAAAGCCAAATTTCAAGTCTAAATCTAATAGAGCAAAAACAAAATTTTTATTATCAATACACCCTGTAATTTCGTTCAGAGTCATTCTCCCAAATAATCGTTCTTAGCGGATTTCAATTCAACAAAAGAAAAATGTAAACCAAATTCCATTATTATAGTCCTTGTAGTTAGAAAAAAGGAATTTTTTTTGTCAACACGCCGCAGTAACCCACTGCTCCCCCATGTTTGATTCCCATCAAATGCATTCTTAGTAGATCCCTATTCAACAAAAGAAACATGCTTAACTAATTTCAAGTACGCAGGTCTAACAATTCTAAAGCAGGAATTTTTTTCTATACCCCCTTGGCCCTACGCAACCTTCCTTGGGGGTCGATTTTTGTTAGAGGAACTCTATTCTATGAAAAGAACATGCCTACCAATTTTCAAGCAGGTAGATCTAATAGTTTAAAAACGGAAATATTTATCTATTATGCCCCTTAATCCCCCGAAATGAAACTTGGGGGTTAATTTTAGCGAAACCCATTTTATAGCGGTTTTGTACTCAAAGAAAAGAATCTGCTATCCAAATTTCAAGACTGTACGTCTAATAGTTTAAAAATCGGAATAATTATCTATAACCCTCCTCCTTGAGCCCCCCTCAATTCCACTTGGGGGTCGATTTTCACCAAACTCATTTTATAGTGGATCTCTGCTCTTTGAAAGAATCTATCTGCTTACCAATTTCAAGATTGTACGTCGAGTAGTTAAAATGGAACAATTATATATAAGTCCCTTTAACCCCCCCCCCCCGTAACGCCCTTTGCGGATCGAATTTCGCAAAAAAAATCCGTTCTTAGCGGATCTTTACTCCATGAAAGGAACATGTCTACCAAATTTCAAGTCTGTAGGTTGAATAGTTCCGGAGATATCGTGAATAGGCAGTCAGTCAGTGAGTGTGTCGCTTTTTTCCTTTTATTGTAAAAGCATTTCACACAGATTTGTTTCATATCGTACAACATTGAGTGAAGGAAACATAAGCACTTTACATACTTAAATGCAATTATCAATTAGAGCAAAGATGGGAAAATAAGGTACACCCAAAGGGGAAAATGTTACAAATGTAACAAAATCCCTTAGATTTAAATTACAAATAAAAGAAAAAGCAAATTATATGTTTTTAAAATTATATTCGCTCTTTTTCCCTCTTGAAATAAAAACAAAAACTAATTTTATAAGTAAATTAGTTTTAATTAACATCAATTTGTTTGTTCCAATGTATTTAATCGAATCAACTCTTCAAATATAATGATTGATAATCTTTCACACAATTTTGCAAAATATTTTTCAAAAAGAGAGAAACACGAGACCTTTTTCTTCGAAATGTAATTATGGATTGTTATCTTACAGGAAAGTTTTCTCCTAACAAGATAACGTTTTTTTTTTCTCGAGATCACGAGGTAGAATATTAGTCTGTTGGTCGATTGTGTCAAGGTTACAGAAATGATAGCTCTACTAATATCTAAAAAGTGTGTTAACACGTATTTGAGCCACAGTAGCGGTGTGGTGATAGCCGCGAACTCGTGAACGGCGTTGTTTCTATGGGGTTATGGGTTCGAGTTCTGGTGAGACTGAAAACCTACTGTGTAGAAAGTCTGATGCACGCCGAATCCGTCGTACCTCAAAGTCATCAAATTGGTTTGGAAATTGATGAGAGGTGCCAACTCGTCACGTGACCATGGTTCAAAATTATGAGGTTCATTGCCAATAACCATCGTATCGCTTCAGAATTGCACTTTCATAAGCAGTCAATCAAAACGCATTTCAATATCTCTGAGGAAGCGTGAATGAGTGAGTGAATATTAACGTAACACACTGTTCAGCCACACGAGGGCTTTTGGTGACGGACCTCGTTATTTTAAACCATGGTCAAGTGACAAGGACGACATCTGAGCTGGCACCCCTCTCTTAACTGCCACACCACACCAACGGGAGAACGTTTGAGCTCTCAATAGATTTAACGTCCATCACTCCCCTATATGGCGGGTCTTCAGTGGTACTGGGCTCGAACTCATGACAAACCAGCCACGAGTTCGTTACCTTGACCACTAGGCTACCGTGGCCACATCTGAGGGAGCAATCTCCTTATACAGTGAAAATCGTTTAACACGAAACTGAGTGGACTGAAATATTTATTCTTGTTAAAAGATTTTCGTGTTAAATGCTATTGCCAAAAAAACTTAAAAAACAAAATTAAATTTATTAGAGTACATTTTACTTGCACAGATATATATATATATATATATATGTATATATATATATATATTATTATATATGTCAATATGTTATAATATGAGATCATTCTTTTATTTTACTGTTATCAATCATAATCTCCTTCTATCTGGAAGATACAATATAATCATAACATCTTCGCAAGAAACTTTAAATATGATAATTTAGATAGCAAACATTTGCAAGTTTTTTATGCAATTTTCAAGTTTTTTGAAAATCAAAAGATCTATTGAGTTTTTGGTAAATAATCCGATTTTTTTTTTTTTGCATTATCTTTTTTAGAGGATTAGTGCCGGTTTATCCAGTGGGCGCTTGAGGCGGGTTCCCAGGGGCCCGGAGAGGCCTAGAAGGGCCTAAATAAGCTGGACTTAACCAGGTTTCCTGGTTATAAATTTCGATTCTCCAGTACCAAGGGGGCCTGTAGATCTTCTATGCCCAGGGCTCTAAATGTGCTTAAATTGGCACTGTTTAGGATCAAATTGTTACCAAATGGTTTGATGTCGTCCATTTTGTTATTCATTTCACCATTAGAATATGCTTCTAAATAACTTTGTATACTTTTCATAGGGGTCCTCATTTCTGATGGCATGGGAACAGGAGCTGCATTGTTCATTTCATTTTCGTTGTCTGAATCTACATCAATGGTATTTTTGGAGCTTTGAGCAAACTCCAAAATGTCTTTGTCTGCCATAATTGAGGCTGTATTCATAGTCTCATCATCTATTGCAAAGAATTCTTCCGATGATACTGTAGGACAGTCCAATAATACAGAAATGTTCATTCCCTAAAAGGGAAATCTTTTCATGTTGAGCGATTTCGTGAAAAGAAAAAAATGCATGAAAATACATAGTAGTTTGTCGGGACCGTTGTATTATTTCGTGTTAAGCGATATTTCGTGTTAAATGATGTTTTGTCTTAAGCGATTTCGTACACATAAACATATTCTACTATAACTCAATTGAAGCGTGGAAGCAGTAACTTTATTTTGATTAATGTTATGATGCCTGGCTTGTCCAATCAGACTTTACATTCAAAGTTAGGACGAAAAAGAAACTTAGATTATCAGCAATCAGTATACTTTTATACAGTTTGCCCCAGCGAATAATTTTAAGTTGTCTCCGTTATTCAAAGAGAAATTAATACTTCTTTAATACATAAATCATAAGAAAGAAGTTTTTAAAATGACTCTAACGCATATTCAGAATACTAGCATATATTTGCTATATTCCTTAGCTTTTTTGTGTAAATCTGTATATTGTTTCTCGTTATATTAAAAGAAGCAAAATTATATCATTTTTTATCTCCCTTTTTTTAAGTAAAAGGTTTGCATTTAAAATCTCCGATT
This sequence comes from Trichonephila clavata, assembly GCA_019973975.1. Taxonomy (NCBI): domain Eukaryota; kingdom Metazoa; phylum Arthropoda; class Arachnida; order Araneae; family Nephilidae; genus Trichonephila; species Trichonephila clavata. The sequence goes on along the minus strand of BMAO01035702.1, from coordinate 86,992 downwards.
GTGAGAAATTTTATTTAGAATTTACCCTGATATCTCAATCACTACAAAAAACTATTTTAAATTTGTTTCATCAAAATCATCTCTATCTATATATATAAAGGAGAAAAGCCACTCACTCACTGACTGACTAATCACGATATCTCCGGAACTATTCGACCTACAGACTTTAAATTTGGTACACGTGTTCCTTTCATGGAGTAGAGATCCGTTAAGGACGGATTTTTTGCGAAATTTGAACTGCAAAGGGCGTTACGGGGTGTTAAGGAGCGTTGTATATAATTGTTTCCATTCTTAAACTACTCGACGTACAATCTTGAAATTGGGTAAGTAGATTTCTTTCATAGAGTAGAGATCTGCTGCAAAATGAATTTGGTGAAAATCGACCCCCAAGTGGCGTTGCTGGGGCTTAGAGGGTGTTATAGATAATTATTTCCATCTTTAAACTACTGGACGTACAGTCTTGAAATAGGATAATCGGAATCCATTCATGAATTAAAGATCCCCTATATAATGTGTTTTGTGAAAATCGACTCCTAAGTGGCGTTGCAAGGGCTCAAGGGACGTTATAGATATTTATTCCCATTTTTAAACTATTAAACGTACAGTCTTGAAATTTGGTAAGCAGATTCCTTTCGTAGAATAGAGAACCGCTACAAAATGGATTTTGCGAAAACCAACCCTCAAGTTTCATTTAGGGGGATTAAGAAGTGTAATAGAAGTATATTTCCGTTTTTAAACTATTAGATCTACTTGCTTGAAAATTGGTAGGCATGTTCCTTTCATGGATTATAGTTCTTCTAACAAAGAGTAAAACGAAAATCGACCCCCAAGGAGGTTGCGAGGGGTCTAGGAGAGTTATAGAAAAAAATTCCTGTTTTTGAATTGTTAGACCCACATACTTGAAATTGGTTAAGCATGTTTTTTTGTTGAATAGGGATCCACTAAGAATATATTTGAGGGAAATCAACTCCTGGGGGAGAAAAGCGTTACTGGGGTGTATTGACAAGAAAAATCCTTTTTTCGAACTATACGGACTATAATAATGGAATTTGGTCTGCATTTTTCTTTTGTTGAATTGAAATCCGCTAAGAACAGTTTTTTAGGAGAACGACTCTCAACGAGATTACGGGGGAAGGGGGGTATTGATAGTAAAAATTTCGTTCTTGCTCTATTAGATTTAGACTTGAAATTCGGCTTGCATGTTTATTTTATGGAGTAGAGATCCCCCGAAAATTGGTTTTGCGGAAATCCACTTGGTTATAGAGTTACAAAAGTGCAAACGTTATTCTATACTTCAACTTTTGAGATTATTAGAAAATACAAATTATAAGTTCTTTCGTTTTTTTATCAAGAGGCGAGAGTTACAGGTATAAGTATATTTTTCAATACAATCGAATTCTTAATGCTAGAACTTAGATATCAATAATTTATGTATGTATATAAATAGTATATATTTATAAAACATCATGAAATACCCAGTAAAGTGGGTGGCTAACGGTTAGTCATAATATATCCACTGAACTCTAACAATACAAACGTTCAAATAATCCTTCCTTATTTTTGGTAATAAAAATATGAAATAAGTGTATTTCAAGAAAAATAAATTGTTGAAACACTGAATTATGAAATATTGGGAATGAAAATTGATGAATCAATGAAATATTGGGCGATGCAACGTCAGGGAGGAATTTAAATGAAAAGGAACGCCAAGAACGAATTTTTCGATAAAAAGAACAAATAAATATAAAAAATTCATATAAATTACAATTTTACAGTTTGCTTAAGGATTATGATCATTTGTATAATTTGTACAATGAGGGGTAGATCCGCCATTAGCGGTTCAATTTTACACTAGAGGTACCCTCTCTAATATAACTTTAAAAACTTAAAATTAAAAAGAAATAAAATAATTAAATTTTGGGTATCTCAGAATGTTTTGAATGCAATAAATAAAACTACTCCTAATGAGTGAGTTATATCTTCTGGTGATTTTTGCATGTTAAAAAGTATTAAGTCTCTAAATAAATGGACAGCTTTTTGGCCACTGTTTGGTATGTGCAAAAGTTCTGCTCGGTTTTTGAAACCGGGTACAATTTATCCGGTCTTCCTGTAACTATAACCTGGATTATTGGCTTATGAAACATGTAGGTACCTAGTATATAAATGTACCGTGTTCTCTAATAGTATTTGATGAAAAATATCTAAAATGGGATACGTAACATGAGAAATAGTATACAACCTAAGTGAGACTCAAGTTTCTTGCAAAAGTTCAAAAAAGACATTAAAAAAAATCAGAGTACGCTAGTGTTATATGTTAATAAGATTTTTTTTTAAAAAAGGGAAGTATATATATTTTTTCTATGGGAGTTGTATGAGTAGAAAAAATTTTTAGATTAAAATTTATGTAAATTCATTCTATCATTTGTACGTGCTGTGTACAGGCATATGTCAGCTTGTCCGAAAAAAGGTTCAGTTCAGACTTCATAATTTTAATTTTGAAAAATCTACTTTCTTAGAATGTCTTACCATGCATTATCAATTCTAATTATGATAAACATAAAATAAAAAAAATAGTGTTTCAATGAAAAAACAATAGGGTATATTTATTCTGTTTTAAATTTACAGTAAGATTTTGGAAAATCGCATACATATCGATTTTTAATTCAAATGAATTTTTAATCGATTTTTAATTTAATGAATTCAAATTGTACTGTTTTTAGTGAATTCATTATGTACTTTTTATTATTTGTTTTTTTATAAGGAATTAAGTTTTGTTTCGATTTGTTTTATTAAATACTAATATTAAACCAATTTTTTTATTATGTTTTCAGTTTTATTATATAATTTCAATCATTCTAACGTGTAAGTACTTTTCATAAATAGTTGTCCTAATCCCGGGATTTGGATAATCTAATCCCGAAAATCCGGGATTGAAAACCCTAGCGCGCATGTGCGATGCATTGAAGGGAAAAGAAAAGGCATAAATAGGCAGATTTGTCTCTAAAATAAGTAAATCCTTCGCAAACACTGTCAAGGTCATTTAATGCATTCTAAATTCTTCGGAATAGTTTTACTGATATCAACGCTAAGAAAAGGATTGTATTTCGGAAAGACGTATATATACTTTCGGGGTATTTAACGTAATGGTTGAGCGAGACGTATATTTACGCCGGAGGAAGTTAAGAGGTTAAATTTTTGAAAGAATGCAATTAACAACAGCACGTATCGTTGATGATTCAGAAGAAAAAAAACATAGGCAATCAAGTCAGATAAGATAAATACATTCTACACTCGTTGCAGAACAGGCTCGTGAACAATACATACTAAACAGCGCGAATCCAGTTGTTCGATAACTATTCGAAGTGACATAACTTGCAAAATTTTGTAATATTTCACCAACTGAGAAAATGTAATAGTTGATAAGAGGAACTGCTTAACTGCTGAGATGCTATATGTGATTTCTTGCTGAAGATGAAGTCTTTTAACAATCACTTCTCGGTCACAGTTGACTGTGTGTGTGAAATCAGCAAAAAATATCTCAGTTTCCGCATATTATGTATACAAACCTGATGTCGACATCTGATTTCCTTCAATAACATAACTCGCAAATATATGTTAAATTTTCATCAGAGTTACTGTAATGGTTGATAAAAAGGAAACTAGGATAATACTGTGGTCTTTGTTTTTAAAGCGTTACGTAAGCGCGGATTTTCACAAATTACTTTTATTGTTGATTAGGAGTCTGATTTCATAGCAAAGAAAAATATTGTGTCTTTTTTTTTTTAATCGAAGAATTAATTAGATAATTGAACAAAAAAAATAGGCAGTAACGATCAAGTAACGTATTTAAAAGTTTTCTTGGCAAGGTCAATTTTGAATAATTTTCTCCAATTCTAAAAGCAGCAATAATTTTCGTAATAGTTCTGTTGCTATTGTGGGAAATAATTACTTTTACTTACTATCACAAACTTGAAGACAAAAAATTTTTGTTTTCCTTTCATATATATTCTAAGCTCTTAGAAAATATATTCTTATATTTTTATGCGGAAAAATTAAATTCTAGATTTCTGAAAAAATAAAAATCAAATGAGACGAAAATTTTGAAATAGGAATTAAGGGTTTCAAGAGTGAACCATAGAGAGTTTTATGAATCAAACGGAAATATGAATAAAATGTTATAATTTAAACAGTGATATATATATATATATATATATATATATATAAATAAGCTCTATCAGATATAAAGTATGTATTAATAATAGACCTCTCTTAATTTACCATGGTTTGCGTATGCTCAAAGGATTAATTACTCTTAATAATTATTTCACACATACACAGTTAGATGTAACATCATTTAATTGCTTTTTCAAACTTCCTCCGCGCGTACGTCGCATAAAGATTTTTGTGGACCAGTTTTATTTAATTGTTTCATCGCATAATTTAAAACTATAATTAATATAATTTGTGTTAAAGAAGTATAAGCATGGGGCCAATATGCGTGAGTAAGATTTCAGATTTTTTAAAATCAACCATGACTTAGCTGTGACTAACAGAGAATGTGCAACAAAGATCATGAAATTTAACGAAGTAATATCAGCTTTTTAAATGATAATAAGAATAAAACGTAAAGATAAGTGGTATTTAAAATTTCTTTACCTTTTTCCATAATCAGTTTATCAACACGACATTGCTTGGGTTTCACAAATAAATGCTAAAAATGTTAAATTCGATTATAAGAATTTTTTAAGCAAATGTTGCCAAGCATTTTTTGAAAGTTACCATTTACGAGACAGATATTAATCTTAAATATTTTAGAAGCAGAAAATAATAAAATACTTTTAAAGTATTTGTGAATAATAAAAATATTTAAAATAATAAGATTAAAAAAAAAATGTACAATACAAAGTTTTGCAAAAAACATTATTAGTTACCATGGAGCTGCATTATTGAATATAATACATAAAAAATATAAAGGAAATGTATAAAATGTATTTAAAAATATAAAAAATAAATAAAAAAGCAAAAATACAAAATTTTAACATACATTAATATGTAAAAGGAAGTAAAGAACACATAGAAACAAAAATTATAAATAAAGCCTAGCAAATCAAAATACGATTTCGGGATTTAGGCAGAATAAATGAGTTTAAACTAGTTTGATGGTACATAACTTTCCCTTCTGCGACTCGATAGGCTAATGAGGAAAACTCCAAACAGATAAAAAAAAATCTCAAACAGGAAAAAGAGCACAATAAATAAAACTTCAAAGTAAATGAATAAAAACTAACGAAAATTCAAGTTTTGCAAAATGTTATAGATTTATATAGAAAGAATTTCAAAAAAAAAATTGTACTTACATCGTAATTCAAAGAAATGAAAATTTAGAAATTATTGAAAAGCCACTGTTGTCTAAAAATATATCGAAATATACGATATGATCTTAAATATATGAAAACACGACCAAAAATCCATGCCATGTCAGCAACATGTCAAAAAATGAATGTTGATGACATCTGGCTGGTTATTGGTTGGCTGTGTAAAGTGCTGAAATCTTAATTGGATAGGATGTTTTAGAAAGTGTATCAGAAAATGTTAATTATGAGATAAGTGTTTGAAATATTCACAGCAAGACCACTAACAAGTTGACTCCTTGTGTTCTGTGGTGGTTTTGGAATCAAGTTACAAGACGATCAGTTTATTTACAATGCATATGCGCTTATAAGCAGTTAAATGGGTAATCGTGGTCTAAAAAGCAATTGAAGAATTTCTTAATGTTGTTGAATTTGACTACTTGTGTGTAGTTAAATTATTATTTTGAATTAAAAAATTCGATAATTCAATTCCATAATAAATACAATATCTGAATAAAATTCTATAAAGCGATGTATGCAAACTGCTGATCCAAAATATATTGAAAGATAAATGCATCTCTCTTTTATCCTAAATATTACTATCTACTGTATTATTTAATTGGTTGCAAATCCAAATCCAAAAACTCAACCCTTTAGTTGTAAGTCCAAATCCAAAAATTCAACTATTGGAGGAAAGTCCAATTCGAAAAATTCAATTATATGTGCTTGCCTTTAGAAGTTTAGGTACTGCAAGTTTTTCAAAGATCACACAGCATTAAAAAATATCAGTAACAATTAAGTTCTTAAGTTATAGGAATGATAATAACAAAAAAAAACTTATGAAAAAAAGATAGCCATCAGTTTTACTGTAAAGAAATGGATACTTATGTAGAATATGCGAAAATCAAACTTTTGCAATATCATGTGTACGTTTTGTGCGATTCAATGATTGTGGGATGAGATTAAATCTGAAGGATCTGGATCTATAGAACACATTTTTCAGGTCAATACCGAACTACATCTTTTTGGAGAACCTTTTCTAGCTATTTCGTCCCGAAGGAGGAGAAACTATACCGTACCTTAACTAGTTGCAGATGATTTTGCAGTATCAAGAACAACACATTACGATGCGATGACATACTGACGACGGACCATGGTCAGAGGTCAAGGATGACTTGTGAGCTGGCACCTCTCTTTCCAAACTTCCAACACTACTCCAACAGGAGGACTTTGACCGTCGACAGATTTAGCCTACATCAGCCGCTTTACACGACGGGTCTACGTTGGAACTCGAGTTCAAATTCCCGGCTCGACAACGCCCTGCCACGAGTTTGCGACCACTAGACTTCCTAAAGCAGCAATCTCGGAAAGAGAGTAGTCGCTAATGCATTTTGTGAAAATAGAAGAACTTAAAGAAGATCCCTCCCTAAGGGAAATGTTAATTTTTATATTTATTTACAAATACGAGAATATATAAAGTATTTTTTTTTATTTCCTCTCGAGACCAAAAAATTCACAATTAAATACTGTGGGTCTAAAAAAAAGTAATCTCTAAAAAGTAAAGAATCTTTTTTTCAAAATGTCCATTTTTGTTACATATTCATTGTTTTTAATGCGGAATTTATTGATGCTAAAACAAAATTCTTGCTACATTTTTCTCTTCATGTCTCAGTCGATGTGCCTTGCAACAGTTACACTTGAAATGCTCCCTTCTGTCTCAAGTCGAAACTAGGAGGAAGGTGAGTCGCTTTGTTGCCACTCATTGCTCGTCTTTTTGGTTTCCGAAACCTGTTAATAAACCTAAGATTCCTCCATAATTAACACACGAACAACAATAAAAAAATGCTTTTTATCTGGTCCCAAATCAGTCAGTACCTCCCTTGACAAGTCGCACCGCTTTTACTTTTGAAAATAAGTCACTAATAGTGGAACCCATCGTGATGACACTTTTACCGTGTGCAGTTCTTCCTGAAAAAATTTTCTACACACTGTCCTGAGATTAATGCCAATCATGATAGTTTGTATGCTGCTCTTCAGTTTAATATGATAAAGTTATCCACTATCTTCACTGAGGCAGCATCGCTCGTGAGTGATAGACTTCCACTCCTTGGATCGTCTGTGAGGCATATGTGATGAAAGTGAAAATTCCTTTTCTATTCACAGCAGAATCATATAACGGCTTATCATTTCATCGTGTATTAGCCATCACTAGCATTTTGAATGAAGGAACATATATATATTGAGAACTTTATCTTCTGCGGTAACTCTAGCCAACAGCTTCCTAAAATTATTGGCATTAATAGCTGTGTCTTGCATTACATACATAAAAATCCTTTAAGGGGGTCCGGCACGTCCATAGGAGCCCATGTTAAATTGCGTAAGTTTACGTACCTTTTTCTTAGAAACTACTTTCTTCTCATGAATAAAGTTTTTTACAGTAGCTTATGTGTACTATCAATAACACTTTAACGAAGGGTTTTGTCTTTTTGTTAAAAATTATATTAACTATGAATTTTTTTTAATTGTCCAATTCCCCCCCCCTCCCTTAAAATTTAGTTTAAACAAGTCATATCTGAAAACATTTGCTAGATATATCTAATTCTCTACATTAAAATGTGTAAGCATGTTAGAAGTTTGCTCACTGAAAATTTGAGGATTATATCATAAGTAGTTTTTGAGAAAAAGGTACATAAAGGGAAAATATTACATTTTGAAAAAACAGGCTTTAAAGTAATGAAATTTGTAATTTTTTCAGCATTTACTTTTAATACCTTTCAGAAGCATATTAAGCATTTGTTTTACTCTCCGCGCTCATACAAGACTCTTCTAATTTTCGTTTTTTCATTATTTTTAACAATTTTGCCTTTTTTGGGATCTTAAGATGCTTTTGTTGGGCTATACGAATCCTACGTGTATCTAGTTTTTTGAAGCATGACACACAGTTATAACTTGGTTCAATATAACGATGTTTTAAGATCATTAATTCTGCTACATGACTCATATTGAACTGTGCAATAGACATATTTACCTCTAATTTTAGAGTTTTTAATTCCACAAATGTAGATCTTGGAATCTCTGACCATATGGTGTTATCATCTGACTCATCATTTGAGTTCTGTGTCTTTCCTTGTAGACATTTTTTTAATAACATAGGACCACCTAGATCTCTAAAAATTGGTTTCATTTAATTCATTATGGTGTATGTGTTTATGATCATAGTGCCTTTCTTTACATTCAGCTTCTGTCTTTTGAAACTTGCACCAGGCATTTATTATCGGAGGACACAGTCCATGTTGAGGACTCTCGTTTGAAGACAAAAGATGAAAATAAACAGCCCAAACAGCAGTTTTCATGCTGTGTAGATCATTGATATTATTTCTAATAGCCATACCATAATAACTTTGAATTTTTTATATTAAAATGTCGGAGAGTCAGTTACGATCTCTTAGGCTTTTTCCCTCACTTAACTTTTCTTTTCTCTGTTTCGCTTTTAAGATCCAAAAGACGTGTACCCATAAACTTTTGGATAAGCCCAATGCACTCTAATTTTTCCACTTGAACATCATATAGATTCGCGCTCATCAGAAACTTTTATGCAAGGGGAAAACACCGTTGCTCCTAGCAGAGCTCATTTAATGGGAGTCAAGGAGTATAGCTTCATTTAAAAAAAATAAAAAATACTTCTAACTATGGTATTTTCTCATATCATATATCACTTTAAACAAAAATATTTAAACTTTCAAAAAATATAAAAAATTAAAAATCAATAATTTTTAAAAATTCATACGCCGAACCCTCTTAATAAGCAAAATAAATTTTATCCAGACATCCTCGGCTATTCCTTAATAGTAATTAAAACTTTATAGTACCCACTACATATATTTCTCAGCACACGATCTGTATCCCCATATGTATTCTAAGGCTTTTGCCTATAGATTAATGAAGCAGGATTTCTTTTAGTAGATTAATGGATAGATATATCTACTTACACACAATTAATTTATTCTATTTTATATATATATATATTATATATATATATATATATATATATATATATAAACAAAACGATAGGCCTCATATTACTTTAGAGTGTGACGTTAGTGAAATTCAAATTCATATGAACTTCAGTGAAATATTATTTTGTAAGAGATTCATTTCCAAAAAGCAAAATTAAGTTTCGCTCATTTTCATTCTTTCTAACGAGGTACCTCCCGAAAAAAAGTCTCTCGTTCATATAGCTCAAATTTTTCATTACTATTCACAGATTCAAAGCTTTCAAACAATCTTAAATGTATTGTAAAAATAATTTTAAAAAAAGAAAATATTTGTGTGGATTACTTTTGTATTAGATTTTCTCTTTTATATACGTGATGATTTAGGAAAAATGTTATATTTATTGAATATGAGGGGAGTGGCTCTGCTCATAGCTGTAATACACGTAGTAAGTCTAACTATTTCAACTCACATAACCCCTAGAACTAGAAGGTGTTTTCGTAGAACCTCTTGAACTTGAAAAAAGTTTCGCGGAACCCCATTCCCCTCACACATTTAGAAGTACATATCTTAAAATAATATTTAAAGTGTATCAACATGTTATAGGTACTTTGTGTGAAAGTAATTTAAAAATATTGCATTTTTTATGAAAAAATTTGAATCTACTTTTAATATAATTTACTCATTAACTTATTAATCTGTAATCAAGTGTCGCCTACCCATGCATTATGTTTGGTAACTGGGATAGGTGCTTGCATTTATTTCCAACTAGCTGTTACCCACCCGCTTCGCTGGAAATTTCATGATGTTTTATAAATTTTTACTGCTTATATATATGTATAAATTATTGATATCTAAGTCCTGCATTAAAAATTCGATTGTGTATTGAAAAATGTACTTATACCTGTAACTGTCGCCTGTTGATAAAAAAAAGGGGGCAGAACTCATCTAATTTGTGTTTTCTAAAAATTTCTAAAATTGAAGCATAGAATGATGTTTGCTCTTTCGTAACCCAAAAACCAAGTGGGTTCCCGCAAAACCAATTTTCGGTGGATCTCTACTCCGTAAATTGAACATTCAAGCCAAATTTCACGTCTAAATCTAACAGGAAAAAAAAAAAAAAGTTTTACTATCAATATCCCCATAATCCCGTTGAGAGCCGTTTTCCAAAATAACCGCTCTTAGCGGATTTCAACTCAACAAAAGAAAAATGCAAACCAAATTTCATTATTATAGTCCTTGTAGCTCGAAAAAAGTAATTTTATCAATACGTCCCAGTAACCCCCTGCACCCCCCCCCCCAGAACTTGATTTGCTTAAAATACATTCTTAGTGGATCCCTATTCAACAAAAGAAACATGCTTAACAAATTTCAAGTATATGGGTCTAACAATTAAAAACAGGATTTTTTTTCTGTAACTCCTCTTGACCCCTCGCAACCCTCCTTGGGGTCAATTTTCGTTTTACTCTTTGTTAGAGGAACTCTATTCCATGAAAGGAACATGCCTACTAATTTTCAAGCAGGATGATCAAATAGTTTAAAATGGAAATATTTATCAATTACGCCTCTTAATCTCCCGAAATTAAACTTGGTAGTTCATATTCGCGAAACCCATTTTGTAGCGGTTCTCTACTTTACGAAAGGAATCTGCTTATCAAATTTCAAGACTGTACGTCTAATAGTTTAAAAATGGGGATAATTATCTATAACGCCACTTGAGCCCCTGCAACGCCACTTCTGGGTCTGTTTTCACAAAACCAATTTTGTAGGGGAATTGCACACTATGAAAGGAATCTGCTTAGCAAAATTTGAAGACTGTGCGTCCAATAAATTAAAAATGCAAAAAAAATATGAATAACGCCCCTTGAACCCCCGCAACGCGGCCTAGGGGTCGATTTTCACAAAACACATTTTGTAGTGTATCTCTATCCTATGAGAGGAATCTGCTTACAAAATTTCACACTGTGCGTCTAATAGTTTAAAAAATAGAAATAATTATTTATATCTGCCCTTAACACCCCTTAACACCCCTTGGGGGTCAATTTTTCCCAAACCTGTTTTGTAGCGGATATTTACTCCATGAAAGAAACATTCCTACCAAATTTCAAGCAGGGAGGTGAAGTAGTTTAAAAACGAAAATATTTATCTAGTACGCCACTAAATCCCCCGCAACGCCATTTAGAGGTCTGTTTTCACAAAACCTTCTTATAGCTGATCTCTACTCTATAAAAGAAATCTACTTATCAAATATAAAGACTGTACGTCTAATAGTTTAAAAATGGAAATAATTATCTATAACGCCCCTTAAGTCCCGCAACGCCACTTGAGGGCAATTTTCACGAAACCCATTTTGTAGCGTATCTCTACCTTATGAGAAGAATCTACTTACTAAGTTTCAAGACTGTACGTCTAATAACTTAAAAATCGGAATTTCTAACGCCCCTTAAACCCCCGCCCCCGCAAACAATTGCTGCTAATTTGAAATTACAAACACACACTTCAATTTTATTTATTTGTATAGATATAGATTGGGATTATAATAACTATTGTTTAAATGTGACTAAAAATGTATATAAAAAAAAAAAGGATTAAATCTAACCGTAAAACTTATCAATTTTTTGTTTTTTGCATTGCTTTTTGCTTATGAAGCCTTGATTTATTATTTTTAAAAGTGCATCCGAAACAGCCGATGCTCTACTTAACTGAACAGTGAGATAACTATCATAAAAAAATTATGGCACGTGTCAGTGTATTATTATGTGCGCGTAACACTGTTATGTCTCATGAAGAGCATCGGTCGCCAGTAACCAAAACAACGACTTCATTAGCTCAGCTTGGCGTTCAATTTGGCGTTCATCTTGGCATTCAGTTTCACGTTCACCCGTATAGTTTCCGTTCCCGTAAGAATACGGGAATAAAATATAGCCTATGTTACTCCCCGTTAATGTAGCTTTCCATTAGTGAAAGAATTTTTAAAATCGCACCAGCCGTTTCCGAGATTAGCCGGAACAAACAGACAGACAGACAGACAGACAAAAATTTTAAAAATTGGTTTTTTGTTATGAGTACCGTATATACTTTTAGTGCATTAAGTAAAAAGCTGCTAATTTGAAATTACAAACAGACACTTCAATTTTATTTATTTGTATAGATAACTGTTGAATTATAGATCTATTGAAATTATCTGAAGTCACATTGCATATTCTGAGCTCAATTTGTTTCAATATTTCGTTTTTGTAACCACTCACGTTGAGAAATATTTTTCACTTACACACATTGTTCTCAATGGCTTAAAATCTTTATAGCTGTCTAAGAAATACTGTGTATTTTGAATGAATTTTTGCAATATACAATTTAGGAGCTGCTCTTGCTTAAATTTAGATTTTTATCATTGAATCTATTGATATGTCGGAAAGTTGCTTCCTCTCTTTTATTGTAAATTTTTCCCCACAAATACAAAACGGAGTACTTTTAATTAGAAAGATTTAGTTTTTCAAGAAAATGTACTATCAAGTATAAAAGTATCTCGTTTAACCAGATATAGTAAACAATAAAATATTCCCAATCTAATAGGAAAGTTATATATAAAAAGATTAATTACGCATTTAATTAAGCGATTAAAAAGATTATTTAAGGGTTTTTAATATTCTTTTATTATATTATAATAAAAATTTTAAAATGTTGCAAAATAAAACAATTATGTGCATGAATAAAAGATTAAGTTTCTTAATGACAGGGATGAGCTTTAAGTTCTTGTAGTTATATAAACTTCATACAGAACGTGAATCCATTTTGCTTACAGATTTATTAGTTTCATTTCGATTTTTTTTATTGTGACTCGTGGAACCGCAAGGCTCCGTGGAACACAGTTGAAAGACCACTGATCGAAAGCATGTTGAACTGAATATTAATGGATAATTCTTCTTGTAAAATAGATGATGAGTAGGTTTTTAATGCCGATCTAGTTCTGATATGTGAGTTTAAAATTGAATAAAATTTAATTTTCATGGACTTCATACTAATTAATTAAATATTTTAAGTGCATTTAAAGAAGTAGATCGTCCACACACACACATAAAAGCAATGAATTAGTAGTTGTCAAAGTTATATGTTTTAATAATATAAAACTTAATTCGCTCAATTCACTTTTGATTGATTGATTGCTTAGCATCACACTACAAAGATACACAAAGGCTATTTGCCACAGACTTGTAATTATTAACGTCGGTTACGTGGCAAAGACGCCACCTGAACGGGTGCACAACTCTCCAGAGTGAGTATTTCCTTACGTCACACACCAGTGGTCCCCAAACTTTTTAAACCCATGAACCCCTTTTTACAGTCAAAACTTGCCCACGGACACTGTGACGGGTCTATCCGCGTTCTTTCTTTAATATAATCCTCTTAGAAAATTTTTGGTCTATCCATTCGAGTTTATTCACAGTCAACCCTCTGAAGACGAAAACTTGATTATTCAGATTAGGTCGGCAATGTATAATCTAGGTTTTCAAGCTAAAGGGGGAGAAAGTGAAGAGATAAGACAGATTGCCACTGATCAGGCTTTTTTCCATTTTATTGCGTATTCGATAGGTGAAAAAATTAAAGTGACGATTGATTACTAAAGGTAAATTATTGTTCAGATCATTGGGATGGTAGATTTGATCCTGATATATATAAGAGGGTCGATATATATATATATATATATTTAAAGTCTTCTCATAATTCGCGCATCTCGTTATTAATCTACATATTGCTCAGATTGAGAACATCTCTTCTCGTTTATATAATTTGAATTGTGTTGATAAATTGTGTGTTCAATAAATAGATTGATTGCTTATATGACTAGCCATCCTTCACTTTCTCCAGCAGCTCGAGGTGGGACTGAGAGAACATCTTATTCCTTACACCCCTTTTAGTAGTCAAAACGTCCATGGACCCATTTTTTAAGTTAAAACTTTTCCAAGGACCCCTTAGTGAAAAAGCAACATGAATGCATTGTTCAAAAATTTAAAAAATTTTAAAAAAACCCTTTTGTTGAAGAATAATTTATTAAAATTATAACCTTTCTTTAAAATAAAAGAAAGAAAGAAACGAGCCTTACAGTAGTCGCATACGATGTGTAACATCTGACATGTTATCGTGATAAATTCGCAATAGCAACTTAAATCCTGAAAAAAATGAATCGAGTATGATTGGAAATAATTTTCTATGGAATAATTATATCTTTAATGAAAATTTTATTTAATTAACACAAGGAGTAATGCAATTTTTTTTATCAAAAATAATTATTCTTGTTCAATTTGGGGAAGAGCGGTAATGATAATTTATGATAAATAAAATATGACACATATACTTGTGTTTTCAAAGTATTTAAAAACCGTTGAAAAATAGCTTCAATAACAGTACCACTGTTAGTTGTCGAAACATTTCGATTTGTGTTCATTTCGAGATTGAGTTCATCATTCAAAAAAACTATGAGTGGCTCGGCTTCTAGCAAACTGAAGTTAACTTTAAAATCACCACTCAAAATCATGGGAAGCGAGTGATAGTTTTTTTAAAAAAAGAGCGGAACCACCTTCGGTATATGGTAAAAGTACAAAATGTAGGAAATCTTTAATTTTTTGAACCGTTTGATTCGCAGAAATGTATACGACCACCGAAATCACTGTTTGTCCATTTTCAAATAAGCATTTTGCCGCGCATATATCTCCAATACCTTAGCTAACAATACCCAGTCCCCTTGCTTGATGATAAGTAATATCCATATGAGGAGAGCCACAACATGCGAGTTGTTCTGTTTACGATAGATCGCAACACCAGCTGCTCTGTGGCCCGGTCGTTTAAATTGTACGCAGAAATCGAAGTCAGGTATCGAAACACGTTGGTCATTGTCCAACCACGGCTCTGCCTAAAGGACTTAGCTTTTTCTCTGATCCTAAAGTGAGAAAACAAAAACAAAGATCCCACGGCCTAGACCGCAGGGGGGGGGGGGATGGGGCGGAGCCAATCCCGAATGAAGGAGAAAAAACAGAACTTCACTGAATAGCACGCGCTTCCCCACTTCCTGTTACGCATTTCCGTCCCTTTTCACGAAATCACTCCCACAAATCTCCAGCAATCGAGAGGAAAGATGTTACACATCAAAAATTAAAAAATTAAGGACTTGGATGAACTTAATGAGATGTTATGAGTGTATTTATATATATATTATCCGTCTTAATGTTTGTGGGTAGCAAATGCAAATCCCCACGAGCACTAACTTTTTTTTTTTTTTGTGATGAGGCTGACAGCGGCTCTGAATCATCGTTGTACCAAATTGAAAGACAGGAAAGTAGTCAACAACTTCTTTACATTAAGCCATAATGCAGGATATAAAATTGGGATCTGTTTTTGTAACCAGTATTTATGATGTCCTTCTTCAAACATTGGTTTAAGTCCCTCATTTATGGACATTTCAACAAGATGCTCCTGTACTAGTATGGATTCACCTATGTTTGAGATCTGAGTTAGTTCACGCGCAAAAGGGTTCAACACCCAGTCGGGAATATCCAAGTGAATTACTGTTATTTAAATTTCCATAAAAATAAAAATGGGCACATTTTTTAAATTTTGTTTTAAACCTTGCATGGACCTCCTGACGCTGTTCAGGGACGCCAAAATGAACTTTAATTTTCCACGGACCCCCTGAATAATATCGAAGACCCCTGGGGGTGGGTAGTGACCTCTTGGGGAACCACTGGTCTAACGTAACTCGAGGGTTACTGGTGACGGACCTTGTAATTTTGAACCATGGTCTAGTCACGAGAACGACATCTTAACTGGCACACATCTCTCCGTTCTACTATAAACTCAACCACACTTACTGGAGGACATTAAATCTTGACAGATTTAACGTGCATCGTCTGCTTTACAAGGCGAGTCTTCAGTGACACCAGGGATCGAATTCATGACACATTTGTGACGGATCTATACGTTTCCTTCTATTAACCTCTGGGGAATTCTTTTTGGGCCAACATTTTTTTCAACCAACTTTCTCCGAAGACAGAAAGCGAGCAAATTAAGCTTAATATATATATATTTTATTCGCGAGTTTAAGAGAAAGTGAAATGAGAATAGAATGGAAGTGAAGTGAATTGTGAATAGATGAGAAGAGAGGTAAATCGGCAGTGAAACGTATACGTAAACAGTGTAGAAAGCGAGAAGTCGGAGTATTAAGAAAGTACTTAGTTTAACTGTTGGAGCCGTGTTAAAGTAAAAGTAAGGATTAGAAGACCGCAAGAGTTCAGGTACTGTGATCTTTAATCAAGTTCATGTTAGAGAGTTAAATTATTAGCGTGGTCATTTAATAAACAAGATCTGTAAAAAAATATCTTAAATGTAGATCTGCTTGATTGAATATATTCTCCCCTCGCCATCTCGTCTCACCTCCGTTCATTCTCTGACTGATGAAAGTTATCTTATTTAGTGTGTTATTTGTGTCTGAGTTAAACATAGTGATAAATAAATAATTGAAGTTCATCATGTCGTCTGATCATTTAGTTCCTCCCATACTTCTACCCGGGTCACACAGGGAAGAATAGATATAAATTCTTTATACATTGTTCACGGCTACTCTCCAGGTCAATTGATTTTAAAGACATATCCCTTACTATAGTTATATTTTAAGTACATATTCACTTTTTGTAGAAACTTCCTACTGAAAAAAATACATACTTGTCAACAATAATAACGTACATAGGTAAAAAAATGCATTTTATTTCGAAGTACATGTATAATATATGAATTTTTTTTTGAAGAATCTTAATATGTGTATACTTGGACATCCTCACCCAATTATTAAATATGAAATTATATCTAAATTTTACAAATACAAGTCTAACGTCAGTTTCGTGTTCATTGCAGAACACGTGATTGGATTTATCATGTGACCGTCATGAATTGAGCCCATTAAAGTTAAATATCTCACATGTACTCTGAAATAAATAATTCATGGGAAAGCAATGAATTTGTTGATCTTCAAACTCTATCTCAACATTATAAAACCTATTTCGTAGAATTCATTTAGAATTGATTGATGCATTGCAACAATCAGTTCTATTAGATGTTATACAGTAGAAGGAAAGGTTCGAATCGGTTGACCAAAGTCTGGTAATGTTATTTTTCTGTGAACTATGTTTTTAACATTCAACTTATTATTTTGATTGCACCAGTAACGAGCCCATTGACTCTATACTTATTTAAACAATAAAAGATATATTTAATGAAAGTGTTTTCATATTTATGCCTCCTCGACATAAAATTTCGCTGTCAAACTTTGCTAAAGTTTGGGTTAGTTTACTTTGAAGAATATAACAAAAGCAAAAAGGAAAATCACGTTCTATTTTGTCACTTAATATTGTGATTCTATCATATATGTATATACATATTTATATTAATTATGACTATTTAATAAAAAGAACTAAAATAAAAATTTTATTTGTTGCCCTAAGTAGGAATTGACTTAAACTTTTTTTTTGTTAATAATTGTTAATCTTGTTAATAATTTATACACATTTCTATGATATTATGTTTATATTTACTCTCAGCCTTGCAGTTATTAAACGGAAATTATTAACAATAACTATTAAATGGAATGAACCTCACAATTAGCATTGTTTCAGAAGTTTTCAAGAAAAAAGCAAATTTTCTTTGAATAAAACATAGAATCCAAAAAAAAAAGGATATATTTGCTGATTCACATTTCATTATTTACAGCCCAGACTTCCTGATCTTTTCTAAAAGGTCATTATAAGTATTATAAAAGTCATTAAATGTATATAGATTTCATTGGAAATGTTTAAGTATACTAACAAAGGGAATTGAAGGAACTAAATCCCTTTTAATTACGGGAAAAAATTTTGTTGCCTGTTGAAAACTAAAGGAAAATCGCTGAAAGTCAAAATCATTTGAATATCATATACATAAAAAAAATTGTTAACTTTTATAATTGAATGGGGAATTTGACGAATTGAATGAGAAATGTTCAAAGTTTTGCAAAGAATTTTATGATAAATTTCTCATTTCCATTTAACATAAACATGAACTATTCGAGGAAATTTTCATTTATTATACTGTCCCATTTATTGAGATTCCCTGGGATATGTTAACAAACATCATACAATATAAGTTAGAAGAAGTAACAAGAAATATTTAAACAAAGCTTGAAGACAACGTTATTCATGTAAAATCGAATATATTTATAAATAAATTTGAAACAATTTGAATTTAGAAAAAAAGGACGTATAACAATAGCGAAGGAAAAGCAAACCTACAAACAGGTTACGTTCACTGTGATTTTTAATGGTATCGACTATTTAAGTAATAAAATTTTTCCGAGATATCCAGATTTTGATGTAATGGGGAGTTCGACGATGATAAATAAATGTTTCTATTATAGATTCAATTTAAAACTAACCTACATATGAAATTAATTTAATAGCTAATATTTATGAATGTTGAGAAAAAAATTAATTTAATATGTTTATCAAAAACTTAAGAAATCCAATAAATATTACAATTAAATGTATAGTTTCAAACAATTTCGGAAATTATGTTAATCACATACACTGTTGCGTATAAAACTCATTAAGATATTAATTACTGCTATACATTGTAGTTAAATACCGCATTTCAAGATATCATTATTAGTTTCAAATTAATTTTTTAGTGAGTTGTTTTTTCAGACACAAAAAATTGCATTAATAATATATTAAAAATATGAAAATATGATCAATATTTAACTAAAACTTCAGGGCTGAATGCTTAAGGTGTATATTTTTAAACATATTAACTTATTTTTAAATTTAAATTTTAGGGGGTACCCCTTGTTCATCTAACGGCTCCTTGTTCATCTCTCAGCCCCCATTATAATATTCGGAAATGAATTCTAAAAAATATTCGCAGTAAAATTGTTATGATTCGGAACCAACGACGCCCTTTACATTATAATGGCATTTCAATGGAAACTTGGCAAAATATCGGCAATACAGCTAAAATGTCCTGATTTTGGCTGCCAAATTTGGTGACTTAGCGACCATGTTGACGATCGTATTTGGCGACTTGGGGGCCATATGGATGCTTCTGGAAACTTCTGGAGAAATCTGTAACTTCACGATCTGTGACGTAAGTGGATTTTTCGAGGAAGTGCTGGAAGGTTTGGAAAGGGAATTCTTAGGCAAAAATTCAACTTTTTTTACGATCTATTTTTATTAACTATTTTTTATGTATAAATAAACTTATTACACACCACAAAAAATAACTTATTTTAGAGAGAGAGAGTGATACCACTAACAAGTAACACAAAAAAAAATTTCTCTCTCTTGGCTATGGTTCAAAATTACGAGATCCGTCGCTAAAAACCCTCGTGTAAATTAACAGTGCGACTTTAATATTCACTCACTCACTGTTAGTATTTATAAATTTATATATAGAAACTACAGGGATCTGGACAAGAGGAAACAAACATCTGCTTTCATATCATTAGCATCTGTTTAAAGAACTCCCCTTTTTTTGGTAATTTGTTTCTTTTTGTTCCATATTAGAAATCCTGTTTAGAACCTCATTTCAAAAATAGTGAACTCGTGGCTGGCGTGTCATGGGTCCGATCCAAGTACAGCTTAAAACCCACAGGGCAGAGTTGGCCGATGCCCGTTAAATATATTGGAGCTCAAACGTCGTCCCATTGGTGCGGTGGGGTAGTTAGGAGAGGAAGGTGCCAGCTCAGGTGTCGTCTTCGTCACTTGACAATGGTTCAAAATTACGAGGTCTTTCGCCAAACGCTCTCGAGTAGTTGAATAGTACGACGTTCATATTCACTCACTCACTCAAGTATAGAGAACTGGTTTGAAGTTTAAGAATAGTGAGTTCTGTTAGATTGATTGTTTATTCAAGCGTCGGTTTTTGAACCTATACTAAGGCAAATCGATAACGGACCTTGAAATTTTGAATTGCAGTCAAATAATTAGAATGACACTCGAGCTGGTAACTCCCTCTCAAACATTCCACTGACCGGCGTGTCATGAGTTCGAGCCTTGTACCGTTGAAAACCCGTCATGTAGGGGGTAGGGGAGTGATGCACATTAAATCTTTTGAGAGCTCCTACGTCTTCCCGTTGGTGTAGTGTGGTTCTTAGGAGAGGAAATACCGGCTCAAATGTCGTCATTGTAACTTGACCATGGATCAAAAGTACGAGGTCCGTCACCAAAAGCCCTCGAGTAGCTGAACAGCAAGACGTTTTTATTCACGCACTCAAAAATTCCACACCAAGCCGATGTGAGGCCTTTCAGACTCGTCAGATTTAACGTGCATCAGCCTCTCTACAAGGTGGGTCTTCAATGGTACCAGGACACAAACTCACGACTCGAATATAACAGCTGCGTGTTTGCGAACATGTTTATTCGGCTATCACGTTCACATACAAGACAGGAGTGCTACGGTGCTGTTATTGGGCATATGGGCTGCTAGCGGCCCTCCATCCCATATCCGATATATAGATGTGGAGCGATGAAAGACAAGAGTCATTGATATATACCAGGGGTGGCCAACCTTTTTGGGAAGAGTGCCACTATCTGATAAAAAAATAATTATGCGTCCCACTTCCAAATTTTCCAACAAACAGACATGGAAAAGTGAAAAATGTTACTTACAAGCTTATTAAGGGATTTTTACGCAAACAGCTCATTTTTTAATGAAAGTCTATTAGTCGAAATTTAAAAATTATATAATAAATAACACGAAAGTACAAAATTATGTTTTATTGTTAGTAAACTTTTTGCAAGTTCAATAAATTATGTCAGGTACAAAATAAAACTGAGTAAATTGGATCATTTAATTCAAAATAATTGTCAAACACTCGGTATTTACTTAATGTGGCTTTTGAATTACTACTTTTTATTACCAAGTCATCTATATTAGGATTAGCTCTTACAGATGCTAAGAAAATTAGGTTATTATAAGGGCACATTAGCTTGAGTTGATTGATATTTCTGAGGGATATTTATTTTATTATGTTCATAGCAAAAAAAACATTTCTCAAACATATTTTGATTCAAATTTTGAGGGGTTTTTTTTTTTTTTTTTTGTCTGAGACAATCCCACTTCAACAAAATTGTAAAAAATGGTTATTTTCTTATTATCTTTTAAAATTTAAAAAATATGTTCAGTAAGTCTTCTCGTGCCACTGCTGCAACTCCACCGTGCCACAATGTGGCACGCGTACCACGGGTTGGCCACCCCTGATATAAACTGTAAGTAGATTTAATTAAGAGATGATTCGTCGTATGAGAAACAACGTGGGGATAACGTTAGAACTGTATGAGAAATTTGGAAAAAAAGAATAAGGAATTTAAAACTGTAGTAGAATATATTAAAAAGTATCGCCTAGTAAAAGGCCTTTAATTTATTTTCAACTTTTACAAGACTGCAAGGATGCAATTTTTAAAACGAGGTTTTTTTAATCTTTTGTTCTTTAATAAGTATACTAATTTCACCAATTTACATTTCTTCAAATATCTATTCATTCTTCTTTAAAGAGCTTTGAGAAAGGGCTAAATTTTATAAGAAAAAAATAATAATTTAAACATTTTTTTCAATGGAATATTAAGAATAATTAAAGAGAAACAAAAGAAATACAGAAAATCAGGGAAATAAGTTGCATTATCATGATAATTTGATCAAGAAGGAAAGCCGAATTAAGAAATAGTTTGAAGGTCTGGAGACAAACGTGGCCTGGTTAATAGTCGCATGCTTGGGAACGCTTTGACCATTTATCTTATTTTATTTTTTTAAACAAATAAATTAAAGCAACATATGCAAATCGATAGTTTAAAATAATACTCAATTTTGAATGCGGATTTTACTTCAATCTTTCTCTCTCTCTCTCTCTCTAATGTAAAAAAAATTATGTAAGTGAAATTTTCCTTAATTATAATACTTATATATTCTTGAAGATTAGACTTACTGGTATTAAAGAGATTACAAAAGAGAGAAAGTTTGTGCTAATTTTTAATAGCATGTAGAAGCTTGCACTTTTTTTATTAATGCTAATGTATATTTCTTCTATAATGTTATTATAAATGACAGTTACTTAAAAATG
The DNA here is from genome assembly GCA_019973975.1 of Trichonephila clavata. NCBI lineage: Eukaryota > Metazoa > Arthropoda > Arachnida > Araneae > Nephilidae > Trichonephila > Trichonephila clavata. The sequence continues at coordinate 64,516 of BMAO01035702.1, read as the reverse complement.
TGTTCCGAGTTATCATAACCTCGAAAAAAATTATTTAAATTTACTTCTTTACACGGTTAATTGTAACAAAAAATATTCAGAACGCTTATTTAGATCGTGCTCTTGATCTTACAAGGGGAGGGCACGACTATGGAAATTCATTTGGGGACGAGACTTTGGGGAATAGTAGTACTCCTATAGGGCGTTGAACCCTCAATGTAATTTCGCCGAATGACCAGTCAATTCGGAGAAAATAGCTTTTAAAATGCATGCTTAGCTTATTAGACAAGTTATTTCTCCCTTTATTCTGCGTCGCCGTGGCGTAGATGGCAGGATAACGGAGTAGGATGCGATAGGTAAGGGTGCGAATCATACAATCGGCAAACTTGCTGTTTTAAATTCTTTTTCTCCAATTGATTTTTTTTTTAATTTCTAGAATTAAATAAATTTTTTATAAATGGCTCATTGATTATTAAATAATATCCTATATAATTATAGTAACTATTTTACTTTTTAAAATACAAAACAGCTAATAGTTATAATAATACTTATAAATAAAAATAATTTAAATAATAATAAATAAAGTTAAATAAATACAAACACTACGAACTGTTGAAAATCCAAAAATAAACTAACAAGGTTATGTTATAAAAACAGTGGGAAAACTGGCAAAAAATTTTAAGCAATAGTGTAACAACCAAAATCCGGTATCTTACTGATTACACATTTTATTGGAGCATTCTTTGTTCTTAAAAGAGTAACACCTGCTCTTTAAAAACAGCAGCCTTTCTCTTGGTAAAAAACGGTTTGTTAAAAACTGAAGTAAAATTTTATGGTCATTTAGGTATAAGGAATAATTTAAAAAATAGAATTAATTAGATTTTAATGACAGAAGTAATTGTAGTTACTATACATTATTTGTTTTTGTATTTTAAAAAGTAAAATAGTTACTATAATTATACAGAATATCATTTAATAATCAATGAGCCATTTATTTAAAAAAATATATTTATTTAATTCTAAAAATAAACAATAAAATCAATTGGGATTAAAGAAATCTAAACAGCAAGTTAGCCGATCGTTCGATTCGAAACCTGTTACTGATCACATGTTACTCCGTTATTCTGCCCTCTACGGCACGGCGACGCTGAAGATAGGAAGAAATTACTTGTATATAAGCTAAGCATGAATTTCGAAGACTATTTTCCCCGAATTGACTGGCCATTCGGTGCAATTACATTGAGGGTTAAAGACCCTATAGGAGTACTACTATTATACACAGTCTCGTCCCCAAATGAATTTCCTTAATCGTGCCTTCCCATTTGTTTGTTAAGAAGTCGTTTAGTTCATTTAGAGAGAAATTATGACTTACCCTTTCGTGAGCCATTTATTTCTCTTTTGAATTTTTCTCAGTTTTCTTTTTTTATGTTTTATTAACAATAGCGTTTAAGGAAATATATTTTATTTTGCTGAATTTTATGTTAACAATTAAATTTTAGGGCTAGGAAGAATACTTCCTAAGGAACCATTCATAATCATAAAGAAAATTAAATTTAATGGTAATTATTCACCATGAAAAAATGAGAAGCATGTTGCAAGGAGACAACACATTCTGCACACATGTAACGGGTCCTCTTTTTTTTCTTGCCCCTTTCTGCTACATTTCCTACATCGCTTATAGTTAAAAACTATCTTGGGTATATAATTTCCCATGCTGACTAAGGGTACAATATCCGGAACTACACACTTCTTAGCTTGGAAAAGCTAGCAGGGCGTCCTTTCCTTTTTCTTGAGCAATATCCGTCTATTAGCTGACGATATACGGAATATTAGCTGATCTAAACTTCTGTTTCTTTTGTTCACTTGTCACAGTATGGAACTATTTATGATGACAAGGCCAATAAGAAAATAAAAGATCAATATGGGAATTACTCTTCCTATCGACCCTGACGTAGACCTGTAAGAGGTCTACGTCAGTGAAAAAATCATTTGAGGATCTATGAGCTGTAAATGGGGTATACGATAAGGGCTCTTATTAAACCAGATCATGGTTTTATTTATTTTTTTAAATTTAATCATATGGAAACCAGATTTTACCTATTTAACAGATTTATTTGCTTCATTTATCACCGGGCTAACTTACAGTTACAAGGTGACAACACACAAATTTTATTAAAACAAAGATCATTATTTCAGGTTTCTTGCCAGAATTAAGCTAAAAGAATAGGCAGTGGTAGAGATCTTAAAGTGAAGTTTAGAAATGGATATCAGCAATTTTGTCTTTAAAATGGCATGCTTGTTATTTATCCCGAATTATGGAGTATTTTGAGAAAATTTGTAATTATATTCGTCATAGTAAAAAGGGATTTCAGCATGAATGACAATCTCCAAAATAAAATTTAAAAAAATGAAAGAAAGAAAAAGACAGGACGATACCAACCGAGGATATTTATAGTTACACCTGACAAGATTGATGCCAAATGTTGATACGCTGTTACTGAAGCACCAGAGCTATCCCTCGCATTGTAAAAATTTGTTTATTCATAAGTTATTTTATGTATTAATTAAGTTTTAAATTAATTAACATAAGTTTCTTAAGTTTTAAACAATATACTTCACTACAATTAGAAATATAAATCTTTTAAAGTTAGTAGCTCTACACCAGCTGTCAATAAATTTGCAAAAATTCAATATTAGGTAAGCTGGGGTCTACCCCAAACCGAAAAACATGGCAAGGTGTCTATGAGACAAATAGTTTGGGAACCTCTGGTGTAAATATAGGGTGTGTGGCTGAATTAACTATATTTTGACGTACATGCAAGATGAATTTCAATATTTTTGAGGGTTTAACAAAGCTCATTAAAGATAAGTTTTCTTTATTCCCTTTAAATTATTCGATAAGAGTGGAATCAGTACCTAATTATATTTAAATGGTAGTAATTAACCTTTAATTCTGAAACATACTGAGTGAATAATTCAAAATTAAAGGTAAAATTTATTGAAAAGTTGGCGTGCTGAAATCTTACAACTATTTAATTGTAAGGTTTGAAAACAATCGAAAATTTGCTCCGGAGAAAATTTCTACTCTTCGAAATACTTATCAGTGTCAGAAATTATTTTGTTCAGTATCGATCAATTTGATGAATAACTTCATTAATTTAAAGGAAATAATAATCTCCTATCAGGTCTAGAATTCGTGACAATTACCCTCGGTCAGTTTTAAAAAGAATCATGGCAAACAAAATTTCCTCCGAAATAGAAGAGAAGGTAGCAGAGAAGAGATGTCAAATGTTAGGAAAATAATTATCAAAACTATCATTGTTCTTTCTTTTTCCAATATACTTTTCAAAATGGAATTTTTTTTCTTTGGAAAATATTTTTATATAATTACAAAAGTATTATTTTTTTCCTTTACGTCTCTCGACTCACATAAACTTAAGCCTTGTTAAAATTTGACATGTCAGTTTCCGAGATTAACATCCCTGACCTAAATGATAAACTTCCTTCTGGGTAACCTTTCGGCATTGATTTCATCTGTGATTTAGTTAATAATCCATCCATGTATTACCACCGAAGAAATTAATAAAATGATGTAAATGTTGACATGAAATGTATATCGCGATTTAAAGAACTTGTATACATATCAGAACTCTATACATGGATGCTGAGCGTTTTGAAAGTACGAGACAAATTGAACCATATTTCCAGTCATTCGTTTCTTCAAATGATCCTCTCTTGAATCGAATTATAATTGGAGATAAAAAAGAAATGGATTCTGTTCAACAGCATAATAAGTACAAAAGCTGGAAGCATAGAAAGTAAAGAGAATAATCAAAGTCAGACTAAATTGCATCGAATAAAAGTGTTTTGTATTTGGTGGGATTGCAGATTCTTCCCCATGACCTAACAATAATTGTCGAGAAATAGTAGGAGTAATTTACCCAACTTAAGTTGGGTGAATGAGTGAGTGAATATTAACGCCCCACTATTCAGCTACACGAGGGCTTTTGGGGACGGTCCGCGTAATTTTGAACCATGGTTAAGTGATGCGGACGACACCTGAACTGGCACCCCCTCTCCTAACTATTACACCACACCAACGTGAGGACGTTTGAGCTCTTGACAGATTTAACGTACATCGCTCCCCTACACGGCGGGTCTTCAGTGGTACTGGGATCGAACTCATGACATGCTAGTCACGATCCGATGCCTAGACCACTTGGCTGCCGCGGCCACAACTTAATGTTGGAATACAAGAACAGAAGATCGTTCGCACTTTATGGAAATGATTTTATAATTTATTTTCACGTGTATTTTGAAATATAATTTTAACAACTTCAGAATAATCGTCTGATGATTTTTCTTTTGACTGGAATGTAAAATAAAATATGTATTTTGAAAAAATGGCTCCTAAAATTGGTACAGGGCAAGAAGGAACGTAATTGCGCTTTCCGAAGAGAAATGCTCGTATCAACAAATTATAAAACGGTGTAAAAATCTCAGTTACTGCATTTAAGAAAAAAAGTATTTATAATTTATTAAATTTGAAAGGGAAAAAAAGCATACCTGAAAGTAAAAATGAAAACATGACCATGAAACTTCATCTTAAGACTCTTCCAACGTAAGCAACTGTCAAGGAAGTGAAATCTCTGCTCCTAAAAAAAAATCAGCTGACTAAAACATTTATTGCATTTAAACTAGGAATGTCTTCTGGAACTCTAATTAAAACCATTCATAAAGATTTAAAGTTAAAAAAGATGTTTTAACCTAAAGTTCGTCTGCTTATGCCAAAGCATATTGCTGGAATTATATGAAAATTATATAAAAAACACCTAGCTGCTGAAAAATAGAAAATTTGTGATAACACTCGATGAAACATGGGTATATTTAAGTGACTGTAAAAAAGATGAATTTTCGATTGCTCTAGTGCAGGGAATTGACGATATGGCTTCGAAAGAGCAGAAAAGTTCCCAAAGGGATTGATAATAGTTACAGGATTTTGTTGTAACAACAAATTGAAAAGCAAAAAAGTCTCAGTTAAAGACAAAATTAATTCACTCTACTATCCGCAGAATATTTTAAACCAATTTTTGAAAAATAAATTCCAGTCTCGTACACATGGATATAAAGTTCAGCTTTATGTACACAAAGTCTCTAATCACACGTCTGAGTTAACTGCCGCTTAACTAGCAAAGAAAGGATCAGAAACTGGAATAAAGTGTATCCCATTTGATGAAACACCTGTAAAATCACATGACGCTTCTCCAAAGAACTCTTGAGCCTTCAGTTTATTGTTGCTGATGCAACCTGATCGGCAGGGTCGGATCGAGACCCACGAAGTTCATCATGGCAAAGGACAAGATTGTATGCCTGTCGTAAGCCGTAGCTTTGAGCACTATGTAGGTGAAAGTACGATTTGGATCGTTTCCACCCCAATTTTGAGGGAGAATGGCTAACGACAGGTGTACATCTTAGCCTTTTGCCTCTATGAAACTCGTGGGTCCTGATCTGACATTGTCAGACAGGTGGCATAAGCAACAACGACAATGTGTTGTTGTTACTTATGCCGCCTGATCGACAGTATCATCAGACTAAAGCCCACGAAATTCATCGTGGCAAGAGACTAGTTGTACGCCTGTCGTTAGCCGTACCTTTGAGCACCATACAGATGACAATACGATTTTGCTCCCTATCGGTTTATTAAAACAAGCCTTAGGAAAACGGCGTCCAAAAACTACGTAGTTTATACAAATAAGAAATTCAAATGCTTGTAAAACACTGCAAGACACTTAAAAGAAAATGGTGTAGTGTTGTATTGATTAACAATTGCTATAATTCATGAAAATTTGTTGTTTAATCTTGTTTCAAATTATCTTCGAACTCTTATAATTATCTGATAGAAAAAATAGGAATAATGATGACACAAACCTATACATCCTGCAAACCTTCCAAACATTAAAAATAGTGTAAAGCAAGTAATATAAAAGAATTTTTTTAAGTCAATTCCTTCTTCGATCAACAAAGAAACCTTTTATTTTAGTTACTTTTCATTAAATAGTTACAATTAATATAAATATGTATATACATTTGACAAAACATCAATATAAAGTGACAAAATAGAAAGCGATTTTCCTTGCACAATTTTCCATTTTCCTTTCTATATATGATTTTGGACTACTTTTTGATTGTTTGTTACTATTTAGTCATAAATTAAATTTAATTATTCTAATAAATAGTATAGTAAAAAAGAAATCACATTCTCAGAAATTACACCATCGCAGGCGGGATTCGAACCCACGACCTTTGATTTAGAAATCCAATACGCTATTTATTGCCTTATAGGGACACAACGAACAATTTTCCTTTCTATACATGCTGTTTGACTATTTTTTCGTTTGTTACTATTTATTAATTTTATAATTTAATTAAGGAATTAACATTTGAAAAAAAAACTGTAATAATATCAAGTGTCATCCATTACAAGTTTCAAAAAATGTATTTGAACTTGAATGGATGAAAAGAAAGTATTTTATTAGCAATTGAATATTTGAACAAGATATATAAATAAATAAATATATATACATAAGAAGAGTATGAACTAATTGTGTGTGTGTGTGTGTAGGAATTGAAAGACATTATTAAGGAAAAAATAAAGATTTTGACGTCATCTTGATTATTTACAGGGAGTCAAAAGCATTATGAAACTGTTTAGCATATAAATGTCTCATATTATTTTTCTTTATTAATAGGAAATATATAATTGTATGTATGAAAAGATTTATAGGATGAAATTGCATATACCAAAATATTTTTAAAGTGTAACAAGTTATGCAATGGCTTAAAATAATTGTATCGGTTAGATTAAACTTCTGAGCATAAAAAAAAAAATTTAAGTTTACTTCGATATGAATCAAAAAGAAATAATTATTTATGCGTTCTATCCCTTATTTTGGGTCATTTCAAAAATTAATGTATTCTTCTGTTTAAAAATATAAGATTTAATCAATAAATATAGTGTACGTAATTTTAATAAGATTTTATAGACTTGTGTAAAACATATATATATATATATATAGGAAAATTGTAAAATGTATTTAAAGATCTTAAGAAAATAAAACTTAAGGATAAAGATGCCTCATAAAATTATAACTTTCTTTACATCCTTTTACCATTTACCAAATCAATCTCCAAATTTCGATACCTTTTTGCGTGAAAACTCTGAACTTGATTATTCAAATTAATTTTCACTCTCAGCTAAAATGAATCCAATTCCTTCCCTTTTTTAATTATATTCATAAGATCATGTGCTTTCGTTGAAAAATACCTATCAGGAAAATTTTCCTGAATGTAGAAAATCGATTACTTAAACGAAGTCGCATTAGGGATGACGAATAATAATAAAAAAAAATTATATTCAAATCACTTCTCTAGATCTCAAGACTTCGAAGGTTAGAGCTGGAGAAAAAAAATCCGGGGAATGCACGTCCATTGGGAAAGGAACAAGACTACCACGTATCTCATTGGTCACATTTGCGTTTACGTTCTTCCATCACTGGATCCGCCTCTTCAATCGGAAGGCTGACACTCATTATTTAAAGGGATTGCTCCTTCTGCTCATCAGGTATTCATTTTGAACCCAAACAGCAGAGGAATTAAAAAGGAAGTGTGTCTGTCTGCTCTTGATCATTAGTGATCAGGTATGTTTTCATTTTTGCGTGATAAAAACTTAGCAAAATCGTGTGTTTTAAAAAATTAAATTATTTATCATACCCCGTTTCAATTTCAAAATTCAAAATCTGGATATTTGTTACTTAGAATAAAATAAGCCGTTTGAAAATTTCCAATAGTGTAACTTTTGCCATAGACCTCCTTTAAAATTAATTTTCGGAATATTAAACATATTGTTTGTTAGTTTTGGAAGTGCTTGTGAAAATTCTTTTCGAAAGGATAATTTTTAAAAAAGGTTATATTAAAAGGAGTAAAAAATAACTTTTTAAGCGAATTAAGAATTACATTTTTATTTAGATTCATCAACTTGATATTTACTAGCCAAATCTCTAAAAATCCGTGTGTTCAAAACAATCTTTTTCCTTGGTCTCAAAATATATAAGGACAGGTTAGAGTTTTAAATTTGCTCACACAAAATTAAAAGAATAAACATAAATTAAAGCAGCCTTATATAATTTAACTTTATAATAATGAAAAAAAATCCATACAAATTCTCAAAACATCGGAGAAGCCTTAATTTTATTTATTTATTTTTAAGCATTGTGAGAAATCTTTCGGAATTTTGATTCTTCAGTTATATATTTATTTGGGGCTTAAAATAATAATTCTCCAAATCGAAATACATAAAAATAAGTATTAAATTTGCTTTTTGTGGCATTTTTGGGCAAACAATTAGCAAAATCTAAGAGAAATCGTTACGTTTTATTTAAATTTCAAAAAGCATTCAACTATTAAAATATTTACTTCTAAAACATTTCAAAAATCTAAATCGATGGCTGAGAATCAGAAAAACACTAAACGTTGGTTTCAACAATTGACTTACAGAATCTGCTTATTGCTATACTTTTTCGTCGCAGCCAAGCCAAATTTTATCCATAAAATAACAAGAGTTTGTTTAACTCGTTTCTGATACGTATTTTGTTAATATGAAAAACAGTGAAATAATTATTTAAAAATGAAGTAGTTCTTATATTACTTGAAATTATCTCTCAATAGCCTTTATTTGTCTCTTTATAAACTCTGACTTATATAAGGTTTCAAATTTATGTTTACCTGCACCCGGTTTTTAAATCACAGCATCTTGAGGTAGAAAATTTACTATGTGCATTCACATCATTTCATTCTGTAGAGAATACAATAACCATATATTGCTGAAATTTGGATCGCCTTGCGCATATTTTTTGTATACAAAATAGATTATCTCTAAATGAAACGATTATTTTTGGATCAATCCAGTACTTCTAGATTTTAATTTTGTTAGATTTTTATTTCTCTGGAAAAGTCAAAGTATTCTTTTGCTGCTCTGTTATAAAGATGTTTCATACGTAACTAACCAAAAATTGTGACTGAACTTCCTCATAATTTTTGATATTATAGAGTATTATTGCAATATCGGTATCTGACTTCCCTAAAAATGTGAATTTTGCCAAAAATTGACAATTTTTCTAATTTTATTTTACAAGCCATCTTATTAGCTTTATAAAAATACCAAGTTTATTACTCTCCGTTCACTAGAACAAAAACTACAAGTGTTTTAGTAAAAGCAGATGTCATTACTTTAAGCAAGATGTCATACATTAATACGCGTTTTACTAAAATGTGTTTTTTTTTAAATGTTTAAACGGGGCCAGGGATTGCTCAAAAAGTTTTGAAAACAATTAACAGAAACTTTTTGTATATGTTCTGTATAACAGTGGAAGTGTTTTAACCTTCAGATGTATCAATCACTGTTTTATAACAAAATTTACAGTCCCTTATGTTAATATAATCACTGCTTTTTTAAGCATTTTCATATAATAACTAAGATAAAGTACTCTAGCTTTTGTAAAAATTAAAATATCTCTTATCCTAAAGGTCATTTTAAAAATGAACAACATAGCAACACATCAGAATTGAAAATTGGTTTATAAACTTTTGATACAGAATGGGCCGCATTGAGGTTATTTTTTGCAAATTTTTACCCATTTTAGTAATAATAATTTCTTTTTCTCTTCTTAATTTTAGTATATTTTTCTTAAAATGTTCTAAACAAATCTAAGAGCAACAAAAAAATTCCCATATCTCCATTTAAAAAAAAAAAGTTGTCACAAGTAGTCGGATTCCTTAAAAACTCAGATTATGCTTTAATGATATGGTATCTTCCACAAACACAGATTATTTCAAGTTATTTTATTTTTAATCACTATGAGGATGCCTTTTTCTCAGTCAATTTTATCATCTCTAATATGTTTTTCAAAATTTATAGTCCAATGATTATTGGTTATAAATTTTGCTAATAAAAATTTTTTAAAATATAGACAACAAAAATAATTTTATAATAGACAAAATGTTATAATTACTTTCCCATTGTTCTACGGGGAAAAATTCCTTTATTTTTATTCACTGCTTGATTTTATTGACTTTTATCCTTTTCATAGAATTGTCATTATTTTTTTTATCTCTTCATTCTTTATTGTAAGAGAGTAAAGATTAAGAGGTATTATACTTAATAAAAGTTCGTTAATTGTTGTTAGTTTATTGTTCATTGAAAAAACAATGTTTCATTTTTACAGTGCATTTACAATTATTATAAATATTCGAAATGCGGAAGTTTTATATAAAATGCATACATATAAATTTTAAAAGAATAAAATTATTAATTGCAGCATTGTTCATTCATATCGAACGATTTAAAGAACGATTTTATCTGATTTATGCCAGGAATCGAGGGCTGCAGAAGCCTAGTAATCAAGGTCATGGTTAGCCTGTCATGTCTCAGACATGACACGGCAGGCTGAATACCTGCAATGTAGGGAGGCCGATGCATCTTAAATCTTCCGAAGCTCTAACGTCCTCCCGTCGGCGTGGTGTGGAAGTTAGAAGAAAGAGGTACCAGATTAGGTGTCATCTTCGTCACTTCACCACAAAAACAAGAGGCCTCAGAATATTATCAGCATCACGATACAAAACTTCCCAGTATATGGTTAGAAAAGTACCCTCTGTTAAAGTTATTCTAATAGTTTTGCTTTCGAATAACAATTTTGTATAATTTAGAATGTTTTAAAATATTCAACTTGAAAAGCTTTTTGGCGGTTTTGTTTATCAGTTTCATAAAAGAAAAAAATGCCCAAATTGTAAACTTTGTTTGTTATGAAAATTAATTTTTAAAAAATTAAAAAACACAAGGAAAAATCGGTTTTAAGAAAGAAAATTTTTTATAAATTGTAAATTAAAGTAAAATAGATAGATGTTCTAAAAATAAGTTGTAATGATTAAGCTTTCTAAAGCTTTTTGTTCGAACTCATTTCAAACTCAACCTACAGAGAATGTAAAGCTCTTACACGCTTAACCAATTTTTTAAAATTAAGGCTATAATACTCTCTTGTAGGATAAAACTTTAACCCAAAATATACTATATCGAATTATTAGAATGACCCAACGATAAGACGTAGGTAACAATGAAAAACATTCCTGTAGAAAGCCCATAATATTGAAACAATGGAGTTCCTAGTTCCTCAAATAATCAACGAAACTTGTTTAAGGCGATATGGTACCCTAAAAATCATCAACCTATCGAAATTTTTACTGGCTTTTTAAATACCTCGGATCTTTATAAATATGTCTGCAAAATTTCAAAGCTTTACCTGCATTTTTATCAAGTTAGGGAGCAATATTTGATGCTGGACATTAACTACCACGCCCACATTTCAGATTATCTGCTAGAAAAGAGCTGATAAGAAATGAATTAATTATTTTTCTACCGCGCGTCAATGAGACTGACATTATATATGCAGAAACAAATCATTTCAAGAAAGAATTGTGCAATTCATGCAAAAATTCTAGTTTGTGAATTGTTTATTGGGGGGGGAGAGCAAATGAATTCGGTCAAGATTTAAAAGTTGTGCGTGCTTTTTATGATATTATTAGGAATGGAATTAAAACTTCGAAACGGATTCTCCCAAGCACAAATACTAAATCTCATTTTGATAATTCAGATAATTAAAAATCTAATTCGCAAAGAATAGAAAAACTCTCCCATTTTTAAATATTTATTTTTGGTGGTATATATATATCCCATGTGAGTGAAATTCAACACTTTTATTATTAAAATATTTTAAGACATTTATTTAAACAAATGCACATATGCAGTTCTTAGATTATGATGTATTTTACTTATAAATTGTTATTTGATTTTGCATTCATTCGTGTACGATATTTAACATGCGAAGGCTTTTAAAATCATGGAAATAAAAAAATAAAGACATAAACATCTTCTGTACATGTTGTGCATTAGCTCTGAGCATGGAATTAGCTCTGAAGTGTGTGTATTTATTTTTTTATAATTATTAAGATGAAGTTTTATGAAATATTGATCTTTCATTCGTTTTCTTCTATATATTCAATATGGCAGTATACTGTTTAATTGTTCTACATTTGTGCAATTTTTTATGGTAAGAAGTTTTAAATAAGCTAATTAACATGTCATAAAAGTTTTAGACTATTCGATGAATATTATATGATACTATTCATAGAATGAAAACTTTAAACTCATTTTTCTCCATGTTGAATTTTTGTACATTTCACTATTCAAAACTCGAAGGCTTTTTTGATAATTGAAGTAAGGGTTTGAAATTTTTATACGTGTTCTGAAATGTATGTTTTGTAAAACTGTGCATGGAATTAGCTCTAACATGTTTAGTACTTTTTCTAAAAAATTTCAAAATCAAAATTAATGTTCTTTTGAGAATTTTTTAAGTTTTTTACTATGAAACATTTAATAAAAAATAAAAGAGCAGCAGCAGAAAAAAACCCATACACAGTTTTGTGTATAGTATATTATAAGTTACTTGGAAATAAAATTTTGAAAGAAAAGAGACATATTTAAAAAAGCCTTAGGAATTTAAAAAATGCTTTAAAAAGTTCACAATATTTAAATTTTACAAACATTTTGCAACAAATTTAAAAAATTTTGTATGGAATTATCATTAAAAATTAACCTTTTATAAATACAATTAAAACAAATTTTTAAATGTTAAAAATAAAAAAAATTGTGAAGATGGTACCATATCGCCTTAACTGGGAGCTTGAAATAAATAGGAATTGTATACAATGAGATTAATATGACGAATTTTTCTCCCACACAATATTCTGCATATTAAGGCTTAAATATTTAGTATTCTAAATCTTTCTAATGAAGCACATTAATATATTATGTTTTCCAATATAATTAAGGAATTCTCCTACTTAAATTACTATATTTTTACAATAATTTATGTAAAAGAAATACATCATTTAAAGTTTTAAATAAATAAGGTGTTAACAAAATACCCTAGCTTTAAAGGGATATGTCTCCTCAATAAACAAAGTTAACGTACGATTTTTCAAGTCGCAGTTATATAGTGAGAAGTTCGTGAATTCTTTATTTGATTAGTGATCTTTTCACACATGTGTACTTAAATGGCAAATAGCGGAGACGATGTATTGCTCATAGAACACCAGACGACCGCTTTGTTTGTCAGTGTACACCTCCTCCCCTACTTCCAAGAAATCATGATTTAATTGCATATGATGTTTCCCCTTTGGAACTACGTAAGATAAGTGTTTTTTCCATCGCTATTGGTGAATATCGTCAAACTGAAAATGCAAATAACTACAACCATAGAAACCGAAGATGTTGAAAAAAATGTGGGATGGATTCTCTTCTATTAATTGGATATCATTCGTTTTTCTGGCAAAAAACACATTAAACATTTATAATTTCACAATTTTTTAAGAAATATTTAAAATTTAATTTATTTAAACAGTTTGTAATATATTTAGTTTTGCAGTTACAGTTCACCAAAGTTGGATCATTCTTTTATAAATACTTTGCATTTTAGTTATCTTTTGTGCTGTTACATTTAGTTTAACTTTTTATCCAATTCAGAAGACCCTTCCGGAAAACAGAAATATTTTTTTATTTGAATTTGTAATTATTATTATTTAATTTTTTTAATTTTAGGACTACTTATTATAATAACTGACAAGCACTTTATTATTTTATCAATAGCATCCGTATTCAACGTTTTTATAAGCTAAGTAAATCACGATGGAGGAAGCTAAAACCATCGTTTCCGGGAACAAAGTCTTTCGTCCCTTGCTTGATGAAACTTTAACTACCGAAGACTTACGAGTATTACGGGAAGAACTTAATGAAACACCTGAAACTAGAGAAGTGGCTCTGAAAGTATTGAAAAAGTTGTTATCAGGTAATATATGTTATACATTTTCTAAAATTTCTCAGAAACTGTCATTAGAAACCGTTTTATGACTTTTCATAAAAAAATATTTTGAAGAGTAACGCCTCTATGACCACTTTTACAATAATCGAGAATAGTGAAAAAATAGTAGCTTTAATATGAACCATACATTAAACGTTACACAGATTTGGCACTTAATTTTTGAAAATTTGTTTCTTGTAAAAAATGATTTTACCATAAAATGTTCTGTTTCATTGTTACCTCCAAAATTTTACATAATAAAAATATTAGAAACTCTAATAGTAAAATGAGGAATGAAAATATAACACTAATGAATTTTTAAAAAAAGTACTTACCCCAATAATCAATACAAATATATAAAAGTAAAAATTATAAATGTAGTCTTAAGAATATTTCGAATCCTATGTAATTAAAATTTGATAAGCAAATGATGAAATTTTCACAAGAATAACTAATATTTTTTCTGAACTATTAATAATTCATGAAGAAAAATAACTGATTGCCATTTAAATGTAGTATTTAGCCCTGCTCTAATAGCTGCTTTCAGTCCCATGGAAAGATACTAATTTAAACATCACACACAACTAACCTTATTCTTATAAGCGCACTTTAAATTTGTTATTTTTCAATTCCTAATATTAGCTCACACTCTCTCTATATTTATGTATATATATATATATATCTTGTTCCAATTTTCAATCGTTAATAAAATTCTTTCTATTTTTCCGATCCAGTTCAAATAATTTTTTTTTAAACTTGTAGTGGATGGCACTCGATTTTAATGCAGTTTTTCAAATATTAATTCATTAATTACTGGTTAATTAATTTAATTTAATTAATTACTGGTTTTCGACGCTAACTTAGATTTATCTCTATTGTTGTAAGAATGCAACAGTTAAAACAATGACAAAAGTTGGCTTCGAAGACCTGTTTTTCAGTCAAACTTGCTAAACCGGGTGTGCATTGTTACAACAATGCAGAAAAATCATACTCTTTTTTTTCAATTCCTACTATTAGTTCACTCTACCTATATATATATACATATATCTTGTTCAAACTTTCAATCGTTAGTAAAATATTTTCTATTCATCTATTCAAAGTAGGAATTAACTTAAAATATTTTTTTGTATTCTTGTTAGTGGTATCACTCTCTCTCACACAGATTGTTTTATCCGGTTTTATATATATTTTTAACTTTTTTTATTCCAAATTTTTAATCGAGTCTGTTTTTTTGCTGTGAATGAAAAAAGATCAGAAGAAATTTTAAGCGTTTCTTTAATGTAAAATCATAAGAAGCGAAAGATACCCATATTTCTTAATTTTTTAATAAATACTTGAACGGCAAGGTTTTATTCCAAAAAAAATTCTGAGCTATGAGTTTTTATAGAAAACACCACGAAACACAAAGAGTTATTCTAACCTCACTTACATGAAACTTAGAAATTGGATTAGTGATAATGCAATTAAATTAATATTGTTGATAGAATCTTTGACAATACACACAAAGGGGAATGAAGTTTACCTGGATGTACACAAAAAGAAAGAGAAGAAAAATCATATAAAACTGGTAAAAATTTTAAAAATCATCGTTGTGAATATTTTTACCCTTTCCAGCATTAACTATACATTTCCAAATACATGTTTTTCCTGTAATGTAGTTTCATTTCCAGATATGAAATATTGTTGATCTTTTCATGTTAAGGTATATGAAAACAATAAGTTACATTTGATTAAATGAGTCACTTTGTATATTGTATCTTAACAAAGGCTTTAAAAAACTTTATGATAAATATAATTGCCAGACAGGAAGATAAGATGCATTTGTCATAGAGCACAATCTGAAACGAAAGGAAATGTATGAACTGTCATTGCCCTTTTAACAAGCTGAAATAAGATTTTTTTTTTTTGTTAATTCCAAAGGTAGCAAATATTTTTCAGCAGGAAGTCAAAAACAGAGCCTCGTTCAATCTGCGTGAATGCATAATTGATAATCTTCGGATAGCTGCAATTGAAGGTCACAAAAAGGGCCTTTTTCATTCACATTTAAATTAAGTAGCAGCATACTCATTTAAAAAACAGCGTACTGAATTCATTAGGTTGAATGCCTTCTAAAAAATTATTTCTTGACATGAAAGAGTACGACTTCCTGTGAAAATGAATATTCATAAAAGAACAGTCTTTCAACTTAGAAAATTTAGCTCTGCGTTTCCTGGTTTCATTACTTCACATTTCAACAAGTATTATTTAATATATTTCCTTAAATACGTCTTTTTTTCTGTTTAATGCTGTCCATATATTGCTATTTCTATAAAGCGTTCATCAAGATAAAAATATATACAATCTTTTCAAAAATTATAAAAATTTTAACTCCACAATTATTGTATTTTGTTTCAATTTTGTTAAATTTAATTATTTCCGTATGTTAAATAGGCTGTTAAAAACATTTTTTATAATGAAAAAGTATAAGTTGCTACTTTTTTCATCATTTTAAAGACATAGAAAAGTAAGCAAAATATATTTATGTTTTTACTTTTTCGCATTTATTTTTTCATAATATTAGTATATTTAACTATATTTTACACTAAAATGTTATGTTTTTCTAATGTAGCAATAAAAAAAATTCAGTAAAGATTAAATATTTTTACAAGCCAAAAATAGACTAAAAAGTTTTTTTTTTCACACGTTCCTTATTTATTTAGAATTTTACAATAAAAGGTTTACAGTAATATTTTTTGAAAAAATATACATCTTTCTTTTATTATTTAATATATATGTATAGAGAGAGATTGTATTAAAAATGTTCTGAATTACGTGATATTTCTTCAGCATTGTTAATTTTAAATTGCATTTCTTTCCAAATTCCAGAGCAAGATGAGTTCCTGCCTCGCATGGATGATATGTACTTGATTCGATTCTTGCGATGTCGAAAATATGATGTTCAACGCACCTTTAAGACGATCAGAGATCATTACAAATTCAGAAAGCAAAATCCTTATATCTTTCCTTTGCCTTCCGGAATTGAGTTAGCTTTAAGGTCATGCATCTTCAATTTTTTACCTCACAGGATCACAAAGGAAGGGCTGTTTACGTACTTAAGATATGTAAGTATTTCGTGAACGATGTTTCATATTTATCTTTCAACATTCATTAGAAAAGTTCTATTTACTTTGTGCTATAATTTGGAATAGTAAAATGATTCTCTAAATTTCTTCACCTTTACTAGAATCTGTTCTAAGACTTTCTGCAAATGTTTAAAAATCATTTTAGAAATCTAATTATTTACAAAATACTCTCTTCTGCATGTATAACACACAGTATTTAAAAATCTGTATTCACTTTCTGCTGTCCAGAAATGAAATACAATATTATTTTTTTTCCTTTCTCATGATATTTTCTCATATACTCATCTATAAGATTTGAAACACTATATTTTTATTTATTCCAAATTAAATATATTTTCTCTCTCTTATATATAAGCACATTCAT
Organism: Trichonephila clavata; assembly: GCA_019973975.1. NCBI lineage: Eukaryota > Metazoa > Arthropoda > Arachnida > Araneae > Nephilidae > Trichonephila > Trichonephila clavata. Next base: position 47,084 of record BMAO01035702.1, on the reverse strand, counting down.
ATTTTAAAATAGAATAAAAATACAACACAAAAATATAGAAAAGTATAAGCACTTTCAATACTTACTCAAGACAAAATAAATTTTTTTCAACGTGAATTTTCAAAATAAAGATAAAGAAAATTATTCTTATTACCTCTTTTTCTGCATAAAATAGGATAGCTTCTTTATAGTACGCGAGCGGGAATTCCTTTTCAGAATTTTTATCAGCTAAAATAAGATATATTTCAGCACAAACTAGTAGAACATAATTTTACAAAGATTTTGTTTAATTCCAAATACAACGACAACTACAAACGTGAGGGGAAAAATTGATTTTTCGTCAAACGATAAATTCTTAATTAAAACTATTTCTAACTTAGTGTTCTTTCATACATGATGTCATTGAAAAGCATCATAACCAAGCTGTAATCTCGTTCTCAGCGCTGTATCTAAGAAACTTGATTTATACATAATAACAGAATCTACGAGTTATTTTTTATTTCTAATTTATTGCATCAGATTTTAAAATGAAAAGAATCTTTATTTAACCTATTATGAACGTTCAAAATTGAATATTAGATATTTTTATGTAAAATGGTTGCCGAATTTCTTTGCCACATACATTTGTACTACATTTCAAAAGTTCTGGTGTTAGAATTTCTGAAGAATAAGATATATTATTTAATGGTAACTTTTGTTTTAAAAGTGAGATTTAAGCATTGCGAGAGAGATCAGAACATTTTAAAAATGAAGTAATAACTTATTTTGTGTCATTTATTCAATTTAATCATGGCTAGAAATTATAAAATTTAGGTCCTTACGAAATTATAAAATTAGTCCTATACTGTCAATCCGTCGAATGAAAAAGTTTTACCAAACACTGCGATATGCAGCCAATAGTGGAAAACTTTCTGCATGTGCAAACATATTTTCCCGCATACGATGACAGTATTTAGCGGCGTCTTTTGATTCGGGGATGCTTTTTTTTATTTGGCATAATTGGTCGACAGTATAATATATATGTACCAATTTACTATCAACAGCCAATTATACAACTTCCGTGTGACATATATAAATCTGCATATATCAGATAATTAGTATTTTTTTTAAATTTTTCTCCTAAACTCCTTTCGATTTTTCTGTTTTAAAAAAGCATTTAACAGATTTTCGATGAAGTAATCATGAAAAACAACTTTCCCTTTCCTTTTATTTTATAATTTTTTTGGACTAAAAAGCTAGATTAAAATTTGTATACAAAAAAACTAAACATTCCTTTTATTAAAATTAAATATTCAAAATCTAACTTGCATTTAACGTTTGAAATGGTCAGTAGCTTACGCTTTATCTGTTCTTTCAATTTAAAAACATTTCTCTTTTCTTGCAACGAGTTCGAATAAACAATTTGTTATACTTATTTTGCTTGCTTGAGAAAATTAGGATTGCGAGTAAACACATTTACCCAAAACAAAACTGAAAACAGAACGCGGTTTAATCACCTCCATACAAGCTGTTTATATTAATTACAACTCTTCCGCCATTTCCACCAAATTTATTTGTTATTCTTCTGAAAAGCGTCCACCTCATAAACAAGAGAAATGATGACAGGGCATTATTATGAGGCCTAAAGGTTCATGTGACTGGATTACACGATTTTTCCGCGTGATTTTTGAATCACTATTTTCCTTCAGGACCGAACAATTTGATGATGTAACAAATCATTGAAAGCTACCTGTTATTATTTTTTTGAAAGTTATTGTAATAAAATTTGATTTGAAAGCTCGAATCACCAGTGAAACCTTTTAAATATCTCATGAAGGAAAGAAAATTCTCTACACTCTTTCGCAATTTATCGTCATAAGAAGATTTAAATAATCATTCGTCTTCGTTGTAAAGTATTTTTATCCAATAAGGACGCTATATAAAACGACAGTTTTATGAAACAACTAAACAGTACTGGGATCAAAGCAATATTGATGCAAGATTTAACTCATATCACTTCATTTCTTAGGTGTAACTTCTTAAATTATTTTCCTTTACAAAACATTCAGAACCCAGATATTTTGAGAAAATGCGGGGGTGTTTCCTTGTCATATTTTGTATTGTCGTCCCTTTCTTTAAAAGTACTGTTTCCTTGATAAATATTATCTCTCGCATAAATACGAGTATCAAAACATCTTAGGGAAAAATATAAATTTAGGTTGTGATTGATTATATTAAAGGCACTCTTCAAAGCAATACGAGAGCTGTATTGAAATTGAAGAAGTCTCTTCATAAAAATTTCCACTAAAAGAAATTATTCTTGAAAATTCTAGAATTTATTACTCTTTAAAAAATTACCATACAAGATTTGAGTATTTGTTCTTCATCCCCTTGATTCTCATATGCAAATATAAATTACACAACTGGCTAAAAAAATCATTCTGTTGAACGAAATATAGAATAATGTATCGATAAGCACTTTTACTACATTAAACCTATTTTAATGAGCTTATAACTAATTCCTTTTCAAAATTTTATTCCTGCCTCTAGCTTACTTTAATAGTAGCAATTTAATTATTTCTAATGATTAGATTAAAAATAATCCCAATAAAAATCTTTAAATAAAATAATAAACATTTTAGACTTTAAATAAAAATAATTTTTTTTTCCAAATGTTTTTACAGCAATGACTTAAGATGGCTTGATTTGAATTTTTTTTTAAATGTTTTTATTTCATTTGAGATCAGTTTTACACCAAATGTTTACAGTTCTTTCTTAATAGCAACATATTTCAAAAACAATTTAGAATTGTACGCACATTTTTAACACCCTTTTATAAGCGTCACTTGTATGTAACAGAATCTTTGAACTCAATATTTTTACCCACTTTAAAATATCAGATTAATTCGAAATTTTACCCACTTGTCCGGGACTGATGATATTACAATAATTTAATAACTTTGTTCCATTGTCCTGATCAGGATCATCAGGATAAACGATTTCCATTTTTGTATCCCCCTCCCGCATCTGGCGACTCATTTCAGTTCCTATTTCCAGATTTGGCGACTAATTCCAGATTTAGCGACGAAAAGATTAAATTACAACTTAGTTCGATTAACTATTAAAGGGTGTTTTTTAGTTTTTTAAACTACAATTTATTTCTCTTTCCATAGCACGATGGGTAACCAACAAAATCTCCTATGCAGACTTTATAGCAGCAGGAAACTTGGTAGCCGAGAATGTTCTTGATAATCCTGTTACTCAAATCAATGGATACATTGGAATATGGGATTTCAAAGGCTTCTCCACGGGACATTTCTTACCTTTTTGCTTACCCAAGCACATTATTTTGCTAACTACACTTATGCAGGTTAGTAGAAGTATTTATTACTTTTTAAATAGATTTTGCTATGACTGAACAACACATTACTTTTTACGAAATGTTAATTATATTCTACCTTCAATTTAGTAGGTTTTAGTGTGTGATGCATCTTTTAACTTCTCAAAATAATTGAATTTTAGTAAATAATTTTTTTTTATCGTTTACAATGCTATTCTATTACACTTTCTGTTTCAGTGATTATGAATTATAGTTTCGAAAATAAAGATACTTCAGATAAAGTCAAACTCGTTAAAAACACGCCTAAGTCTATTCCGCCATTGTTTTTGTTGGAGAATGCATTTTTTGAGATTACATCGCCAATATTCGTGTTGGCGACAATTTGGAAAAGTAATCGCCAAACCTTGGTCCATATAACGGATAAATACCAAAATGAATTACATGGATGTTAAATAAGTAATTTTAGTACTTACGTATAATCGCAACCTATTGCCGACATTATATAAAACGAAGCACACATAAATGCAGCGACACCTGCGAAATCGAGGTTGCCAACTTGGCGAGTTATCTTGAACGTTGACATTGTTGCGATAGTACGTAAGTACTGTCCTTTTTCATTCAAATATTTTCAATTAAATATTATTTAATTTTAAATAAGCAGTTAAGAAAACGCCTTAAGTTAATTTGTTCGGCACTTACGTACTACCACAGCCATATTAGCGACATTGAATAAAATTGTACGAATTCTAAAAACGGAATACGCTAACGGGAATATAGAGTGCGTATTTGAAAAATACAGTGTGAAAATAATTAGTAATTATAAATAATAATCAATAAAAGAAAAAGGAATAACTAATTTTAATTATTTAACTTTTAATTTTTATTTTATTAATAATTTTATTAAGTTTTGTTGTTTAAGAACTCGGTAAATTCCAGATCCGCATTTCAGTGTTTGAGCTTGCCATATCAACAAACGGTTAGGCTTAGAATGGTGGTAAGTGAAGTATGAAAACGAAACCAATCAGCGCCTACAACACACGCGAAATTGAGGTTGCCAATTTAATGAATTACCTTGACATATGATTGCAATAATACCATTTGTTCTTATGTATAAGAACAAATAAAACAGACAGTTAACAAAGAATCCAATGTAAAGTATCTCACATATATTCGAAATGTTTTGTTGTTGTTTTCATAATACTTTTTAACATATTTATTTCTCACTACATAAAAATCTTTTTAGGATCGATTTCCGGCAAGATTCAAGATCGCTTATTGTGTAAACTGCAGAAGTTTGGTGAATACAGCATGGAATCTTTTTAAGCCTCTAATGAAAGAAAAATTCAGGCATAGGGTAAGATATGGATTTCCAAAATTTTTAACAAACCTTTTTTCCAAGTAGTGAATAAAATTTGTAAAATTGGGAAAACCAAAATTTAACTTTTTGTGCTAATATATACTTAATCAGAGTCCAAATATGGTTCTTTTTTGCATGTAAGCTTAAAAATATTGCAAAGGAAAACTGTATAATAACTAATAATTGTATAATAACCACTTCTGTATAATAACTAATTTTTACATCATTCATTTTTGTTTTCTCTAATTCCTCAAGTTTCGTTTTACATTCCAGTATATTATTGTCTTTATCATTTTGCATAAAGGGTGATAAAGTAAAGACTGAGAAAAAAATCGAGATGTTACAGAAAACAAAAGCGAAATTAAATGATGTAAGCATTAGTAATTTGTACTTTTAGTGTTCTTCCACACGATTTTGAACTTAATTTCCTGACCAGCTTTGGTTTAATACGTTTCCACCATTTCCAGTTGTGGTACGTCGGACATTCCAAAAAAACTAGATTGTAATTGCTATTCATTATTTTTTTTAAAAAATCTTAATTATGTGCAAAATATATAAACCTGATGCATTTACGTGGCGTTTTACACATAGCAAATTAATTTGACTATTTATGTAAATCGATTGTGCTCACGGAATTTGCGAAGGATCCAACAATACAGATCATATGTGAAACTTATAAATCAACTTCGCTGGAAACAACGCAATAACAAGAAGAAAAAAAAAGAGAAACTTTAAATTCGAATTATCATAAAAGAAAATAAATTTCCTTTAGAGCTCTAGCAGATGAATTTTAATTTAAGATCGAATTATTTAAAATAATACCATAGAAAATGTAAAGATCTTTAAATAATTGCATTATTACAAATGAAGTAACCCCATTTAAGAAAAAAAACGTTAAATTCAAATAAACATTTCTTACCTATCAATCAGATGGAGACGGCAATTCCTTAAGTACTTCTGCAACTTGAGCTTATTTCACTTTTATTTTTACAGACACAATTTTTCACATAAAATACTTGTATATTCAAAAAGTTACATCGAAAACATTTAACCTTTTTTTAATCACAGAACAACAAAAATACTCTGCCAAATCTAAGAACAGAAACTTAAAAAACTAACGAACAAAAAGCATGAGAATAATCGTCTGCACATAATCTGATGAATAAATAATTGAAAATAAAGGCAGAACAAGAATACAAAACAATAGTTCGACAGTCGATGTTATTTAACTGTGACCAGCAGGTACAACCAGGTCAAAATCATCCACAAATTCCTCAAAATTCTTTCAGAACATCAACTACTAGCCAAGTCCCTAAACTCTCAGCATTAAAAACCACTGAACTAAACTGATCTGAATTATACTCCAACTCAAGCAGAATAATAAAATTTCAAAACAAGTTATAAGCTTCAATACCATGGATTAAACTTTAAATTAAATATTTCAAAAAAGTTGTCATACTTCAGGATAAGAAAATAAGTTGATGTAGTACTTAAATATATTATGCAGTCTACCAACTTCGCCAAAGTGAGTGAGTGAATATTAACGTCGCACTGTTAAGCTATACACGAGGGCTTTTCGTAATTTGAACGATAATCAAGTGACGAGGACGACACCTGAGCTGGAACCCTAACACACTACACCAACGAGAGAACGTTTGAGCTTTCGGCAGATTTAACGTGCATCGCACCCCTACACGGCGGGTCTTTAGTGGAACTGGGCTCGAACTCATGACATGCCTGCCATGATCTGATACCTTGATCACTTGGCTGCCGTGGGCATACCAACTTCGCTAAACGAAAACACATCGGTAACTCAAAAAAAATATCGCCAAACACTATCACCGTTATTATAACTAGGTTCGAACATGCGCGGAAACGGTTTCCATTGTTGGCTGTATTTCGTGGCATTTGGCAACGTTTTTTGATTTGACGGTATAAGTTGATGGTAAAATACGTATATAAGTACCGTTAATTTATACCAATTAGACATAAAATATCGAGAATTTTAATATAAAATACAAATAATTAAAATTTTTCTTTTCTTTCGCCATTTATTTCCTTCCTGGTTCATATATTATACGCTTTTCCATTATATACAGTATTTTACTTTTATTTTCCAGGTACAAATTCTTGGCTCAGACATGACGGAGCTACATAAATTTATAGACCCTTGCATTTTACCTGTTGAGTATGGTGGTAAATTCGTCGAAAGCAAAGAAATTGCTCAAAGGGTGTTTGACAAAGAACAAGCAGTGAAATACAATAGCAAATTTGGATTTCTGTAGAACATATCAATATAAAGGTTCTAAAAGACTGATGCTATGTGTAAATATGTTCAGCTCTAAATGTTTGTTGTAAAAAATAGTGTTGTACAGGGGCTATGTGACATAATCATCATTTTATTATATTGTATTCATAACAGTACAGATTTTAAACAGCATTTTTTTTTTTTTGTCTGCTAACATCAATCATTTTTTTTCAAGCATAATTTTTTTTCTCTGAGTTTTCAGGTAAGAAATTTGAAGAGATGGGGAAAAAATATATATTTAAGAATGAAAACACCCATGCATATATATATATATATAAACTCTTCAAATTCACACAGAATTAGTTTTTTATCCCCAATCACTATTGTTATTTAAACCCTATTATTAAAGAAACCCTGCATAGTATAGACTAACAAAACATTTATACAAAATTTTGGTACATTTTTCAATGCACATCGTTCTGTAATTTGATAGACAAATGTTTTTAAGCATTTCTAGACAATGTGACTGTGAAAAGAATTTATTTCCTTAATATGTTCTTTATTTCTAAGAGTTCTCGAAATGTTTATAAAGTATGAGAAAAAAAGTTGATTATTTATCGAATGCAATTATATCATTGTTTCATTTTACGGATATTTTATTTATGTTGTATTTATCCTTCATTTGTTAAAATAAATGCTGGCCATTTTTTAAAATCATTTTTGCCTCTTCTTATTTCTACGTTGTCCAAAAATTTGTTTTCTGGTTACAATCTTCAAATCTCTTCTAATTCGATAATATTATCTTTATTGAATAATTCGAATAAAAAATGATAATGCAATATTTTTCAAAATGAAAAACCGAGGACATTTAGAAAAATGCTTTTTTTGAATGTGATATTTAGAAGATAATTTAATATATACATGAAATTATAATTATAATTATTTCATTAAATGTTACAAATTTACTTTATTAAGAATATCGTAGATAAATTAGAAATTAATTATTGGAAATTAGAATTTTTGTCTTTTAAACGTTACAGAGAGTCTTTTGTAACTGTATAAAAAAATAGTATCAACACGGCACAACACACACGAAATTAATAAGGTTCAGTTCTTACATTTCGTAATAACAATTGTTAAAGAGTTTATTAAAAAGGGCAATTATAAAAGATTTACACACCCCACTCCACACAATTTGGATTCCTTAATTCAGAACGTTTTTTTTTATTTTCCGCCATATTTGGTAGGATCTTGAATTTGAGTTCCAATTTCGACGGACCAAACCCGTAGTGTAGAAGGGGATGATGAACATGAAATCCTCTCTTTGACGTGGTGTGGGCCGGTAACCTAATGGTCAAGGTGACGGACTCATGGCTGGCGTGTCACGTGTTCGAGCCTAGTACCGATGAAGGCCAGTGCACGTCAAATATGTCGAGGCTCAAACATCCTCCCGTTGGTGTAGTATGGAAGTTAGGAGAGGGGTGCCTGCTCAGGTGTCGTCCTCGTAACTTGACCATGGTTCAAAATTGCATGGTCTGTCGCCAAAAGCCCTCGAGTAGTTAAATAGTGTGACGTTTATATTCACTCACTCACGCACTGGCATGGTGTAATGTAGAAGGGAGAAACATAAAGTCTGGCTGAAGTGCCCTCCTCGTCACCTTAACGAGGCTCAAAATCACGAAGTCCATCGCCAATAGCCCTCGTGATGCTTTATAGCGAGACGTTAGTAAAACGCTCACTTATTCACTCGACAAAGACCAATATCGCGAATAATGTTCAAAGTCGAAGATCAAAATTAAAAATTAAACAATGAAAACTTCTTCTATTAAATAGCTCTCCAGTCCCATATTCACTAAATCTACATCTTAAAAATCTTAGATTCGATTACATTTTTCCCTTATCAGAAAATTTAAAACAATATTGGTAAAATCGGGCTATTAAAAAACAGATTACAATTCAGAAAGTGAATAAGATTCTGATTTATTTAAATATTGCTTAAACTATTAAATTATATAAAAACAACATGCGAAAAATAAAAGCATAAAATAAGATTATATTTATTTTCTAACCATTTGAACACGACAGTTAGTCATTTGTGTTTTCCACCTTCCTCAGAAATTCGTATATATTTCCTTCTAAAAATGAATGCAATAATTGGCCTAAAATTGCGTTTACTAAGTTAACGCAATTGTTTTTAACCATGACCTATAATATACAGTACACACTAAAGGAATTTTTTTCTGTCTCAATAACACTACTTTTAACTTCCAACTCTACTAATTAAAAAAGAAAATGACCCAATCGCACTTTTTCATATGCGAATTCGACTTGATCTCAATTTTTGCATGTGTTGACTCTTTATTTCGCTTATTCTACATTTCACACACATTTACTTGGCTAGCAGCATCTCTTAACACTATTAACGTTTTCATTTATATCGTATTCAGGATAAAAAGTTAGAAGCCTATGCACATCACGAAAAATAAAATCCCCGTCCATCACATGTTTAAAAACAACATGTCTGCGAACTCTTGAAAAGAAGAAAAAATGGCGCACATCAAGATGGACATTTTTTATGATGCCAGATGTTGCTGGAATTCACTTATGGAGTTAGGAAAACATATAATACAAGTTAGAATTCCATGTCACCTGATCCACCAGATGGAATAATGCAATACTTTTCAACCTCCTTCACACATTTTTTTAGGGTATTCTCTAAAAATTAATTATTCTAAATATTCTCTGACGAGAATACTTATTCTCTAATGATTAATTGAACGTAAATGACATGTGACTCTCTTGGTTTCCTCTTCCTTGAACTAGAATACACCGGACATCTTTTAGAACAGAAATAATAAATATTAAGTCAAACGCGATCGACCGGTGGACCTCTAAGACATTTTGAGGTGATTGCCTTTACTAAGACCTAAAGCGTGCATACTAAAGGAAACATATTTAGGGAATACCGAAGCCAGCTAGACTGGAGAATCGGTTTTTCACAATCGATGCGACTGTGTTTACTAAAGCTAATGATTTGCTAAACGTGTAGACAGAGCTTGTACACACACACACACATTCATTGAAAGCGCACGAGGACGTTTAACACGTTCAATGCCGTTGTAGAAAAAGAAGCGATCACTGAGATTCTAGCCATTTTAATGAATTTTTTCCCACACGCTAAATGAAGGAAAGAATCAGCTCTTCCCGCGATAGCATGGGATTGGCTATTGAAACATCCCGCAAACCACGCCTTCACGAGATTAGGTTCTTGTGTTGGTGTCATGTCCCGCGATGGTGTGGGACTCGGCAGCGAACATATTAAGTACAGACGTCGGTTTCAGATTAATCGGTTCACGTATGTTCTCTCCTCGCTACATTGAATATGCCCACGCTCCACGGTCTAGCAGTCACTCCTAGTTGTTCAAGTATACAACTTGGCAATTTTGTTTGTTGTGTTTTTGTAGTAAACATAGAAATCTGACATATTTCAAAAGACGGGTACAATGTTGAAAAACAAAGCTAAGGGGACATGGTACGATTTACGCAAAAAATTTTAATTTAATGATTTCAAAAATTTTTTGGCTGCCTCTTATGTGTGTATACTATGTAAAACATATTTCGTGCCTAAAATTTCATAAAAAACTAGTCATCTAATTTTTTTAAGGGAAAAAAATTTGTGAAGTGATTTTTAAATGCTACTCCTCCTACAAAAATTTACGAACACACATGAAATTTGAGATTTACATGTACGTCAAACTAGTTATAACAAAAGTTGGTATGGGTTTTGTGATAACATGATTGGTATTTCTACAATACTTCTTTTTATGAATGTTTATTGAAAATTCCTTAAAAAATGTATAAATTCTGAGTTCAATTATTTTTAAAGGAATAAGTATAGAGCTTTGATTCAAAAATGCAAACCAACTTTTGTTACATGTACTATTAGCAATAGGTAAAAAAAAATTCAAAGCATTAGGCACAATAGAAAAAAGGGCCTTAGCATTTTAAATGAATACAAACTTGTTACTTTATCTTTCTGAGATAAGTCACTTGAAAGTTTTGATTTGCCATTGGAATGTGAATAAAAACGAACGTTAAAAAAGGCTATCATAATTCTGTGTTTTTTAAGTTTAAGAGTTTTCAAATTTTGTGAGGTTATAGAAAAGTATAAAAAATAACTTAGGCTAAAAAAACTAGATTTAATTTTTTTATCCATTTTTATCAATTGAATCGTACTGTGAAAAAAGAAAACATACATTTTTTAACACAGAATGGTACCATCTACACCATTGGATAGACTGCAAAACCTTAAAAACACAAGAAGTAATTCGTACTCTAAAAAAATTTCGCCCACCCCTCTGGAAAAGTGCCCTGTTTCATGTTCTCAAGAACACATGAAACAATTGGCACATCAAGCGAGTCTCTGATATTGAGGATTTTATCAATATTACATCAGGAGTTCAACATTTTTTCCTTTACCGTTTCCTTTTTAAAAAAATACTCACGTATTTTTACATAAACTAATTTTATTTATCAAATATCTACCTTTGCATTGAGTAAATTTTTTGAAGCGAGAAGCAAATTTATAATATCCATTTTGATAAACCCCATTATTCGAGAAAAGTGTCGACACCTCTCTTTTATATTCTTATTCATTTCTTAGCAGTGGTCCACGCATATGATTGTTCAAAGATGGAAATGGTGATAATTTGATGAGATATGTCTGGGGAATGATCTCTCACCCTATAAGCAACCTTTTATATATATATCCTGGTTTCTACCATAATTTATTGTGTTGCTCATTTTACTTATAATTTTCACCTCTTTCCATATTTTTTGTAAATTATTCTCCATTGTTTCTTCATTTGCTTTGAATACTTTTGAAAGCTACAGATTAAACTGGAAATGGGTCCAATCATTGTCTTCGATTTGTCAAAATTGCAACTTGATTTGCCCTAACGTCGTCTTCTAGGAATACAATCCTGGCAGAAAATGTTTTAAACCACAGCCGAAAATTCTTAATATAAATGTATTTTCTCCAATCGAAGAACTTTTTTCTTTTGGTACTATTGTATCACTACTACCTAGTTTAAACTAATAAAGCACCACTGGTGTGAGTGAGTGAGTGAATATTAACGCCGCACTGTTTAGCAACACGAGGGCTTTTGGCGACGGTCCGCGTAATTTTGAACCATGGTCAAGTGACGCGGACGACACCTGAGCTGGCACCCCCTCTCCTAAATACCACACCACAAAAACGGGAGGACGTTTGAGCTCTCGACAGATTTAACGTGCATCGCTCCCCTACACGGCGGGTCTTTAGTGGTACTGGGATCGAACTCATGACACGCTAACCATGATCCGATGCCAAGACCACTTGGGTACCGCGGCCAGCACCACTGGCGTAGCGAGCCCCATATCAAAATTCTTTGAAGAGGGGGTATTTTAAAAAAATAAATAAATAAAAACGATCGCATTTATAAAACTTATTTGAAAGTGTGTAACATTTTTGACACATGTTAAGGCTTCTGTAGCTCGGGGGTCCCTTATTATTGATACGGCGGTAACTACGTCCCTATGAAACATGCAAATATATATTACCTTTCTAAGGTTTATAATTAGGTTTTGAACTAAAATGAATGGTTCAAAATTCAGTCAAGATCTATAGTGAAAAACATATAGTAATATAGCAGATAAATATTTCTAAACATTTTCTCCGATATCAACCGAAAATAATCTTTAGAATTATTTTATATTATATAAACGACAAAAAATAAATATATTCTTCTTTACCTAATTAAAGTTTTTTTCAGTTTAAGTAATGAAATTTAGAACTCTTGAAATTCCCCCGAAAAATATGAATTTGTAACTAGTGAAGGACACTTCTATCTTCAAAAGTTCCTAAGTTCGATCGTATTGATAACAATTTAGGAAAATATTGTTAAAGCTTTTTATAAATTACTATTCGACTTGTCTAACAAAAACCGCAAAAAAATTTCCCTTTTCCCACGACTATTGTTAAAGATTTTTGTTTTCTCACAAGCAGCAGATTAGTCATTACCATTGCAGACCTCGCACTTTCCCCGGGAGCTGCGATCACTTTTAACACGCTTTTATAAGTTTCATTGCATGTAACGGAATCTTGGGACTCGTGTTTTACCCACTTTAAAAGGTCCGATTCATTCGAAATTTTGCACACTTGTCAAGGGCCGATGACAATACAATAATTTCATAATTTTGTTCCATTGTCCTTTTCAGGATCGTCAGGAATAAGGATAATCAGATTTGATGACAATTCCATATACCACTTCCAGATTTGGCGACTTATTGCATGTACCATTTTCAGATTTGGCGACTAATTTCAAACATCATTTCCAGATTTGGTGACTAATTTCAGATTTAGCGACTAAAAGAATAATGTGTAACCCTAAAGCGAGTGTTTTGAATTTAAAGCTAATTATTTGCAAGTATAAAATACACTTGCGGTCAATAGAAATAAAACAAACAAAAAAAAGTGTTCTGTATCTGAGAAAGTGGAGGGTGGGTGGGTGTTAGCAATTGCTTGCCATAATATAAACATTTTTCTGAAAATGAAAATTAAAAAAAGGCTCGTGCATGTGAAAAAAAATAATTTACGTTCTAACCACTAAATATTTTTTTATTTTTATAAAGCAGTACGTTTAGAAGTGATGATACGAATTAACATTATAGCAATACGTTTAAAAAGTTGAAAAAACGATTGACACTTAATATTACCATGTTTTTATTAACTCGCTTTCTTTAATGTCTGTCCGGTTGGAATTTTGTAATTGATTTTAAACTGTGTGACTTTCTGATGAGCTAGACTTGAAATTTGGACCATATCTCAGAAGTGGATAAAAATGCATGAAAATGTGGGGAAAAAAAACGAAAAGGAGGAATTTTATACTTTTTAGTCCATTATAAAAACATGGTAATTTTTTTTTTAATTCGAACTTTTTCTTCTTAACACACTTTTCTGTTCTATAGAGACGGAATCTAATTTTTCGATACGGGACTCATCCGAGGTCCCGTAAACGGAGAGAATGAATACACTTCAGACCCGTTAATTAATATCCATTGAAGAGCAAGACTAATTCCACATCCACGTAATTCCAGCTTCAAATATCAAACTGAAGGATAAATTCAACAATGAATAAATGATAGTTTAAAAAACTAAAAAAAAACGCTTTTATTGTAGTTCGAACTAAAAAATGAAAAATAAATTATAGTTTAAAAAAAAAACTAAAAAACACGTTTTTATACTGAATCGAACTAAAAAGTAAAAAAATAATTCTTAATATAAGAATAAAATGATTAATGAGAACATTAATGTCATTGGGTAAAAGCGTGGGGTGTTCTATAAATGTATCAATTGTTATAATTTCTAACTTCTATTCCGAAAAGCTGAATTAGTGTAAAAATGTACAAAGTACCCTACGTTTTTACCACAATGACATTAATTTTCTCGTTCATCATTTTATTCTTATATTAAGAATCACTTTTTATTTTTTAGTTTGATTCAGTATAAAAGAGTGTTTTTTAGTTTTTTTTAAAACTATAATTTATTAAACTTTAAAAGGTCAGATTGATTCGAAGTTTTGCACACATGTAAAGGACCGATGACAGTACAATAATTTCATAATTTTGTTCCATTGTCCTGTGTGATCAGGATGATCAGGAATAACGATTTCCAGATTTGGCGACTAATTCCAGATTTAGCGACTAAAAGATTAAGGTGCAACCCTAAAATAGAATACACCTGTGGTTAATACTGATAAAACAAACAAAAAAGAAGTGTTCTTTATGTAAGAAAGAGGAGGGTGGGTGCGTCAGCAATTGCTTACCATAATATAAAAAAATAGTCTAATTTTTCTGAAAATAGAAATAAAAAAAGACTCGTGTATGTGAAAAAAAAATCTTATGTTCTCTAACTGCTACATATTTCTTATTTTTAGAGAGCAATACGTTTAGAAGTGATTATACGAATTTTTTTATTGAAACAATGAAAAATCCCCCGTGCACCACAAAGTATCACACAGGGCTCACAGAAGTAAGTATTAAGCACACAATGCAAAGGAATTTTTAAAAAATTTTAAATTATCTCTTGAGGTTAGGAAGAAGTACAAATACTCATAACAAACTCACTGAACTTTTTAAAAGTACTTCTGGTGGAAACCAGTTGAGGAAGATTCGGAGGCCAATTTACATTAAGTCCCTTCAATGCCAGTCTTAGGATATATTCCGTTCTCTTTCAAACTTGGAACACAGAAGGATACGAATTAACATTATAGCAATTCTTTTAAAAGATGGTAATACGATTGACACTTAATATTTCTTCTTTCCCCACTTTTATTAGCTTGACCTGTATCTATAGAAATAGAATCTTTGAAATATAACGATACGGGACTCATCCGAGGCCCCGTAAGCGGAGAGAATAAATATTTTTTAGACCCATTAATTAATATCCACATTGATATTAATTATTCCGGCTCCAAATTTCAAACTGAAGGATAAGTTCAACAATGAATAAATGATAGTTTAAAAAACTAAATTAAAAAAAACACGCTTTTATTGTTGATTGAACTAACAAGTAAAAAAATAATTCTTAATATAAGAATTAATTTTTTTTTTTTTTACTCTTTAGTTCGATTCATTACAAAAGCGTGGTTTTTTAAAATTTTTTTTTAAACTATAATTTATTAGTGTAGTAATATATCAGTGGATATCAATACCTACAATGCAATTTTGACGCCCAGTTTTTTCTCAAGAGGGAGGCATCTGAGCTCTGACGATGCGAAATTGCATTAGGAATTTAATTTTTCCGAGAGCACCTAAGCCAAACAGGCACTCAAGGGATCTTTAACCTGCCGCATAATCATACGATAATGCGGTCACTACCGAATTTTTGCATCATGAAAATCCACCGACTTGGAGCGGGGTTGAACCTGCAAATTTGGACGCACAAGGCCAGCGCCTAATAACTACGCCACCTAGTGATTGAATGAATGGTTAATAATTAAGCATCATACTTAGTAATGCGAGAGCTAGATTACGAAATGAACCAAATTCTGTTTCATACCATCTGATTTGTCTTCTTCCTATGCTAGGGAAAATTGTTGAGAAAATTATTCCTTGATACTTTAAATAGAAACTTTCGAAGAAATAGTATCCATATAAGCAATTAGGTTATCGAGAATTGAAAAATAGCAATAGATCATCTAATAATAAAAATTAAAATCGCAACACATTGTAGACGGTATTCAGTAAAAAACTCGAATTCCCTATTTTTTCGTAAATTAAAGGAAAAACGAAAATATTATTAAATATTAAATTAATAATTAAAACAATAAAATAAAAGATCAATAAAATTGATCAATACAAAGCAGGAATTCACGCCTCCTATCTTCAAAGTGTTAAGGTATCCGACTGGTTGCGACAACTTTTTTTTTAAAAAAAAAATGGAAATATGGGGATTTTTTTTATTGTTTTTAGATTTATTTTAGTACATTTAAAGAAAAATATGCTAAAATTAAGAAGAGAAAAATAATCTATTATAACTAAAATAGGAAAAAATGGGTAAAATTGACAAAAAATAACATAAACGCGGTCCATTCTGTACCAAAGGTTTATGAACAAATTTTCAATTTTTCAATTCTGATGTGTTGCTATGTTATTCATTGTCAAAATGACCTTCAGGATAAGAGATATTTTAATTTTTACAAAAACTAGAGCACTTTATCTCAGTTACTATATGAAATTGCTTTAAAAAAAAACAGTGATTATATTCACATTAGGGACTGTAAATTTTGTAATAAAACAGTGATTGATACATCTGAAGGTTAAAACACTTCTACTATTATACAGAACTTACACAAAAAACTTCACACAGTTAATTATTTTCAAAACTTTTTTAGCAATCGCTGAACCCGTTTGATTATTTTCAAAAAATCACATTTCGAGATAAACGCGTTTTAAAGTATGGTATCTTGTTTAAAGTAATGGCACATCTGCTTTTGCTAAAACACTTGTAGTTTTTGTTCTAGGAACGGAAAATAACAAACTTGATATTTTTACAAAGCTAATAAGATGACCTATAAAATAAAATCATAAAAAAATTCACAATTTTAGGGGAGTCAGATACCTTAAGTGAGTGAGTGAGAGTGAGTTTTATCAACATCGCACTATTAGGCAACACGAGGGTTATTGGCGACAGATCTCGTAATTTTGAAACACGGTCAAGTGACCAGGACCACACCTGAGCTGATCCCCTCTCCTAAGTACCACACCATACCAAAGGAAGGGACAATGAACCTCACAGATTTAACGTGTATCGTTCCCATCTACACGGTGGGTCTTCAATGGCTTCAGGACTAAGAACCCATAACACTCAAAGGTTCTTTCTGGGCTACCGTCATAGTCACTCTAGGCTACCGCGGCATTTGACGTTGTTGTTGTTACTAGTGCCACCTGTCTGACGTAGTCAGATCTAGGCCCACGAAATTCATCATGGCATCGGGCTACATTGTACGCATGTCGTTAGCCTAAGCTTTGAGCCCCCATGAAGGTGACAGTACGTTTTTGTTCACACTACACGATAGATGGCGACACCATTCGGACCCACTGATTTAACGAGCACGTTCTCCGTTTTGTACTCGGCGGATAGTTGGTAGCATCAGGCATCGAACCCAGGCCTTCCGGTCTGTAGTCCGATGCTCTAACCACTAGGCTACCCACAGCCCAAATTCGATATTTAAAATGTAGAAATGTCGCCCAATGAAAGTGGCACAACAGTCGGTTCAATAAATGGCTTAACCCTTTATCTACCGCTTTATGATTTACTGCAATTGTTTTTTTCATGCAAGATTTTTTTTTTTTTTTTTGGAATTATACTACATTGAAAATTAAAGGATATACATAAACAAAATACTCAACTATAAGAAATTTAATACGTTAGGAGTTAATTAATTAATTTAAAATATTCAACTGTAAAATTTTACTTAAAATATAGTCAAATCGTTTTCTAAGGTCTTCATTAACATACAAAAATAATAATAATAATAAGACACTTTTTTACATTAACTACTTTTTCGGAACAAAAATGACATTTTCGCAATCCGATCAAAATATCAGCTGAAACAGGAACTTCTGCTAAAAAACTATTCACCTTCCCCGCTAAAATAATCATCATAGAGAACCCGTGCTACATATATCTTGGAAGAGTGGATTTCAAAGAATATTCCTGCTAAGTATTGTCAGAGTATTTATAAAAATAGTTATTCTATGTAATTTTAAATAAAATGGTACTTATAAGTAGGGTCGGTAGAATAAAGGTTAATGATATTAATATGAATTAGTATTAGATACAGGCGTAACAGATAGGCTAGACAAAGCCACCTAGTAGGCTGGAACAAATGTTCCAGCGGTCCACGATATGATGGATATTCTGGGTAAAGAAGCTCCAGTGTTAGTTGTGGATCCAATTTTCAACAGAAGCTTGGTCCTCATTATCGTAGGGTAATCGCCATCCCTTCAGAGCTTGCTGGAGCGGACCGAAGATGTGGTATTCACTCAGCGAGAGGTCTAAGTTGTAATGGGGATGACCAAGAACCTTCCAGTGGAATTGCTCTAACATTGTTTGGCACGCCACATGACGAACAGTATCATGCAAGGTGATAACCCCACTGAACAGCATGTCACGTCAGTGGTTCTTGATATTCTTTCTCAATTCATGCAATGGAGCACAGTACATGGCAACATTGACAGTCGTACCGTTTGGTGGCATCCGTGATGCGAGCGATGCCTTTTAACCACTTCCCAGTTATTCCCGAACAGCGCTCGGGCACTTGAAATGGCATTTCCCTGATTTGCCCGAGCGGCGCTTGGGCAACACTTTTTTTCTATCTAATTCCTTTTATTTGTCAGTATTTTTTGCTCGTTTAGTGTGCAATGTTTCTATATGTATAACAGATGACTCTAATAGTCAAGTAAAGTCAAGAATTACAAAAAAAACTGTCTAAACTGGTTTCAATGTTCGGTTTTACTGCATTCTTTAACACTGAAAAGGCGGGAATTTTCTTTTTACTAAATCGGTGTACCACAAGAGCACAACGCGCCGCGAGTACTATTTCTTTTAAATTTGGATCTAAAAATAGAAGACAAATGAGTGATTATGAGAGGCTCATAACAGAAAATAATTCTGATATTGACTCAGAGAGTGAGTCTGAAATTTCTGCAAGGGATTCTGGAAGTAATGAAAGTTTGTTATAGGATAGAATCGATCAGCATCTCACAAATTAACCAATAACAAAAACAAAAAAAAAGAGGCAAGAAATAATACAACAAAAATATTCTTCCATCTTTTAGATACATTATTGTGGAATGCTTTTCTTTCATATCAGAAACTGGGAGGAAAATTATCTCATTTGAAATTTCAAGCTTGATATTACAGATCGCACAACTGAACGACATGGGGCAGAAATGAGAAAAAAGGATGACCAGGAATTTTGCCCAGTCTCTTACAATTGACAGAAAAACTTTTTAGAGTGATTCCTCCTACCGACAAAAAATTGAGACCAAGTCAATGTTTTGTGTGTTGGTCGAAAAGAAACTACTTTGGAAAACGGGTGAAAAAAGAAAACACAATATTTTTATCCCGACTGCGATGTTGGACTTAACTGTTAAAATTTACCACACAAAAACAGAACTTTAAGAGAATAATTAAATGTAAGCACAATATTATCTTTTTAAATCTTTTTAATTTTTTTGTGAAGTGTTCTTTTTTTTCCCCGGAAAAAAGCCAACTTTAAGGAACTGCCAACTGTTTTTTTCAATGAAAATAAAAATTAACATAATACATTAAATTCAATATTTATAGCATTTCTGACTGTTGCTTTCAGTTTATACAATTGATTTCATCTTAAAAATGTTTACAAAAACTGCTTATTTTTTGACATATGACAGGAAAAAAAAACTGTTGTGATTACCGTGCTCCCACACGCATCTGGCGGAATCTAACGATATAGCATGCATTCCCAGCCCTCTGTCTCCTCTATAAGGGCATGCGCAGTCATCTTTCTCTTCCAATTGTAGAGTTGTTACAGCAATGCAACTTTCATTTTGGCAACCCTTATATTTATCACAATAGAATCGTAACAATATTCTATGCAAAGCAAAATTTTAAACATTTATATTCATACAAGCTTATTAAACCGAACATTCATTACATAGATAATTTGCATATATATATCGAATATTATTACATTCGACTCTCGATAATTCGAAGGAACCAATGAAAAACTTCGAAGTATCAAGAGGATAGCAAAAAACTCCCAAAATACAAGAAGAGAAATTTTTTTCTAACACATTTAAATTTGAAACTATGTAATAAAGCAACAATAGTACATATGTATAAAATTATTTTAAAGTACTTTTAAAAAGTACATTTTTTTTACATAAAAAGTACATTTAATGTATTTTTTTAGTACTAAATCGGATTTCGCTGCCTTAAATAATAAAATTACTTCTATTAGCATGTAGCTTTAGTTATTTAAGATTTAACAATATAAAAAAAATGTTAATTCTTACTTAGGTCACAAAGAAAAATTTTATTTTAGTTACTTTTTAAGAAATTACAATTAATGTAAATATGTATATGCATATGAAAAATCACAATATTAATTGGCAAAATAGAAAAGGATTTTCCTTGCAATTTTCCATTCTATATAGGGTGTTGGACTATTATTTTTGTTTGTTACTATTTATTCATTAATTAAATTAAACTAATAAATTAATATTTGAAAAAACTGTATCAACATCAAGTGTTATCCACTATAAGTTTAAAAAATGTATTTGAACTTGAGGGGATGAATAAAAAGTGTTTTATTAATGATTGGAACACAAGATCTACAGTCGAATTCAAAATAATTCAAACCTTCAATAATACGAACCTCTTACTAACTTGAAGTATAGGCTCGGTTCCTAGAAAACTCTCGATATTTCAAACTAAAACAGCACGCTTTAGTACACTCAATATTTCGAAGTAAAACCTGTGGCTGGACAGACTACAACACACGATAATTCAAAATTATCTTATAAAACTCTTGACAATTCAAACACTCACTACTATATACAGTTCTGTAGCAAACAAGTTGGAGCTTACAAGTTTTGTTATCTCTGTGTGTCTCCCCTGAAAAAGCTAAAATTACGGTTTTCGACCACAATAACACAGAAAGTGATGAAAACCAATCGGAGTCGACTCCCATAACTCTGACAGAAGCTTAAATGTCACAAAACTTATATACAAGCAAATTTTTCTTTCAAAATCATGTTGATGCGGATGTTTTACAAGCTTCATTTATTCTAGAAAAATCTATTGACAAAAAGTTATATTGAATGCCATAAAACAAAAGAGATAAGATTTTTCATAAAAAAAAAAGATTAATCATGTACAGTATGTATTATTTTAATAAATGCTTTTAGTACATAAATGTATGCACTTCAGTATATTTATACACAGTGGCGTAACATACACCCCCGCATCACAGGGGGGTTCAGGGTCAAAGCCTGACTGCCGCCAAGTAAAGTGCCTGAGCCCTTTGTAAAATCCAATTTAGTGCCCTAAACCCGACTTTGTAGGGGGGCCCAAATGTTCTCCGTTACACCACTGTTTATATACTGTATACTTTTAAAAATAATTAGATACATATGTACAATTATTTTATTACACAGTTTCAAATTTAAATGTTAGAAAAATGCATAAGACAGTTAATTTGCACCTTGCTATATCGGAACCATGTTATGCGAGACTTTTTTATTTTTATGTACTTCAATTATTTTATTTATTTAATAAATTAATTATATGTGTACATAATATAAAAATCAGGACAATATGTACCATATAGTATTGAAAGTGTGCTATCCAAAATTTTGAAATAATATAAATCAAGGCAATGTATAACATATTACAACGAAATCAAATCTTAATGATAGCTAAATTTCGTCCCAGTAGAACATACAAATAAAAAAGTTAGTTAACTGCAAGTTTTTAATCAAAAACAAAAATATGAAATACAAAAATTAAAAATATAACAAAAATATATTCAAGAAAATATTATAAAATAAATAGAAACTGCTAATTAGAATCACAAAATTAATTTTCATTATCACTCTAATGAGAAATTACAGCTAATCTGGTCCCCCCCTCAAAGTTGGTTGATATTCCTCTTCACAAGTTATTTCTTCATCATTACAAAAGTTAATTGCAAACCTATCTGTTTCAATCTTGCAATTCTTTCAGAACTTCTCTACAAGGAGCTTAAGAAATTTGCAATTCTCTTTTATATTTTTAACTACATACTAGTGAAGAATCTTTTTCTAACAAAAAAAAATGTTCTAATTTTTTTTTTAGCTAAAGCTATTTTTTCTTTCAGATCAATTAAATTTAAATAAGCAACTGATGCAATATTAGAAATGCTTTTGGAATCATCAGCATAATTGAAAGTAGAGATCTTTAGTGGTTCACAATTAGTTAGTTCTTCCTTAAAAGTTTGTTCTTCAAATAGTTCCGGAATAGTTTTTGTGCTGTATAATATCAAATCTGTGTTATAATAATCGCAAAATTTTGTACTGTAGTAATATTGAAACTGAGTTTTACAAGTACTATGGAGGTATTTAAGGAGACACCTGCATACATGCAAGTATGTGTTATGAGTCATTGTGTATGTTTAAAATATACTTGAATAGAACTAAACTAAACTTGGAACATATCCAAGAGAAGACTTGTATCACATATTACATGAAGCATATTTACAAATTCATTAATGTTAATTAATAGGTTAATGATTCATAAGTATATAATAACAAATGCAATAACAAAAAATAAATGTAAAATGTTCTGAGGGAAATTAAAAGTATCTTTATTACAAAGAGAAAGATCATTAACAAAGTTTTGTACAAAACTATTCCATGCATGTATGTTTCATATATAAGTAGAGAAGGCCATATAAAAAAATGATTTATATTCTGAGGGAGAGAGAAATAAAAACGATTTACAAATTAATGGAAAATTTACAACAAAAACTTAATCATATGATACGTGGACAAAACTTTATTCAAAAACATGTGCAGAAAAATCATGCTAAAAGAGTACCATGCTTGTATATAAATTCTTATTTGCACATTTATATTTTAAATACACAAAGAAAAGTAATGATTAAGTATAAATGTAATTATCCTCATTTGCTGGAATGCAGTTTTTCTCCCAATAAAACTAATTTAATTATCTCTGAATCTTATAACTGAATATTTTTCTGTTCTGTGTTCATGTAAATTCTCCAATTTTTCCTCATATATTAAGTATAAAAAATATAAAAAGTTTTGTTTTTTCATAATTTTCTAGAGTTTATATTATTCACCTAATATTTTTTGCTATACATATTGTTGTTAATGCCAAAAAGGATTGATATAAAAATTTCAGAATTCAGAATCAAGGCCATGTATATCACAATAAAAAAGATATTGTAATTAAACAAATTAGAAATATCTAAATAAATTGGAGAAGTTTTAAAAGAAATTAGCCAACTCTTATTTTATAAAAATCAAATAAAATACTAAACAATCTTCCCATATTTCATAACAAATTAAATACTTTGATAGTCAAATAAAATCAGCAAAGGAGAAGCTTCTTATCCACGATAGTAAAAAGACATCTATACATAGAATCGAGCACACATATAAAATAAAATGTTTCATGCATTCAAAAAACTCTTAAGATCTCAAGATCAGAAATACAAGCTTCAATCACTTTCATAGAGTGATAAAATTCTAATTATATAAAACGATAATACAATTAAAAATATTTCAGAACATACAATTAAAAACAAGATATTATAATAAATTGAAAACAATTTCAATCAGGATTCAGAAATAATGTATTTAAAATTCATCAATATACAAGAGAATATTATTTTATTTTGTCAAATTTGTTCAATTACAAATCAAAGTCCAATCAATACAGCAAAATATCACTTGTCCCATATCATTTACCACTAGCTTAATGAAAACATTGATAGATTTTTTTTAAATGCACGTAAAAAATTTTTTTTTAATAGTAACTACTTTTAAATCAATTCAGATCTGAACACATAATGGCAATATAAAGGCTCATAAACTGAGAATCACAAAAATTACAAGATACATTTGGAACATTTATAGATATTTTTAAGTTGATTACTTAATCCATTTTACTTTTAAAACGAATAGATAAGAAAACAATAACAGCTTAAAAGTTTGAAAACATGCATCCTACAGTCTAATTTTAACTTATAATAGCTAAAATTCCACATTTTTTCACAAAAATAACAATTTTTAAAAATCTGATCTCATGATTAAACAAACAACTCAAGTACAACAGTTAATGCACTTGTGTCAAACACATACAGTTACATAATATGATTTATCTAGATTCACTTCATTTCAATTCAGAAGGTTAAATTTAAAACCATTTCTGACACTTGAATCTCTATAATTGTATAACAATGGATTCTTATTATAAAAATTTTAAAAGAAAATATTTCAAGATTCACCCATCAATATTTTGAATCTTTAAAAATTTGTCATTTTTCTTAAACACATGCTGTGGACTCCTTCAACGCATGCATAAGAAAACATTTCTAAAGAAAATTCTTGGAATGGTAAAAATTGGAATATGTTTTCACAAGTCATCATCACCAATTCCTTCAAATGCATCATTTTCAACTAAAGGTTTTGGGGATGTAGGTCCATTTTTAATTCCATGCTTTGATGAAAACTTTTCCTGTAAAATAACATAAAACAACATCAAGATTCATTTAAGTAAATTATAACCTATCATTAACTTATTTACATCTAACTTACATTGATAATACATTTTTCAAAAAATACAATATCTTTCATTTAAAAAAATATTAGCCAGTCACAAAAAAGATAGAAATTTCAAACACAACAATTACCATAAAATTGGTAAAAATTGCAAATAAAGCACACTTTTAACACAAAAAAATATCGAAACTTATGGATATGCCTTATATGCCACATATAAAGTAGTATATGTCAAGTATAAAAATAAAAAAGATGAGCATAGAAAAAAAAATTAGACATAGATTAAAACACTGTTTATTGAAAAGAAATAGTATTTCTTATGAGCTAAAAGGTTGTTCTAGAAGTATACTGTTCTTTTCTAAGGCTTGGAATAATACTTTAAATAAATGACTCCAAAACATAAGAGCATAATGCACGCACATTTCACAGGGTTTTTTTTTTAAAGCATAGGCGAGCTTATATACAGGATTTAATGGTAAGCAAATTTTAAATATTTATTTAACTCTTAACATATAGTAAAGCTGAAAGTGTGGTATAAGATGTAATGGAATTTTAAATAGAAATTAATATGAAATAAATACATTAAGAAAAAACATTTAATTTTCATTTTTTCCTTCACAAATGCAATTGATTTAATAAAGTTTAAGCACCATTCTCCATGTACACAATGATTTTATAGCTATTACTTCACATGAGGATCAGATGATAAAATGGAACTGAAGCTAATATCTCTTTGCCAGCTTTTGCCTTGCACACAAACATAAGAAACACAAAACAAAAACCAACACACACATAAGATAATATATTTAATTAAAGCATATTCAACTTTAAAATACACTACATGTAACACAAATGGAAGACAGAAATTTAGATTTGTATCGCAAATTTTTTTTAATAAAGTGAATTAAATATGTGTTTTGTATGTCTAACAGTGATTTTATAATCAAATCTCCACTTTCTATCAAAAGCAATTTTAAAACTAGATTTACAATTATTTTTATACGAATACTGCAACATAAGAAGTGATTCATTAGAATACAGTTTTCAAAATGCTATAAAACAGAACCAGTTTTGAAACACATTAACCAATTGTGAGACACTGCAGGTGTGCTGACCCCCCCCCCCCCCTCTTGTAACCAAGAGATAAAAAATATATAAAAATATACAATGGCTACATCTGCAGTGAAGGCATTTTGAAAAATTAAACTGAACAAAACAGACTCAAAATTGTGAAACATTAATTTCAAATATAATGTAGACAAAAAAAAACCCTCTAACCAGAAAATTCACTTAAAATTTATTTTTAAAAAATTTGAATTAAGTGAAGTACAAAAGCGAGAATGAATGAGTGTATTCTTAATATGTGGTTCAAAATGCGAAATATCTCTCATAAGTCAAGATGTGGTGTGCAGTGTACACTAAAGATACCTATCTCGAAAAAGATATATCTCAGTAACTTCATATTGTACAGGATCCCATTTAACTATCAACATTATCAAAAGCTTATTTAATAAAGAAGGTCTCTAAGTCCTTTAAATGCACAAAAATAGTTTAGATATAAAACCTAATAAGACATTTGCATGAACCTCTAGAATAAAATTCACAGAACAGTTACTACCACAAGAAAACAAGCTTATTAATTGGAATTAAAGCAAGCATGGCTCAGAAATATCGATTCCTAATAAACTATATAAATATTATTGAAAAGCATTAAAGCTCCACTCTTAAAAGAAATTTTATACTCATTAAAATGCTACATGCAGTAATACTAAATACTAAAAGTGCAATGTGCATGCAAAAAAAAAAAATAATAATATTGTAACAGTACCATTAATAAAAGTTTCTGAAAGAGGAGTCTTTTATTATGTCCAGTTCTGAGAACATATTTGATGGCCTGATCATAAGATCATTTGGCTCATTTTCCAATCTGACTTTTTCTTACTTTATATAATGTAATAATTGAACATTATACAATGAAGCAATTGAAAAGTTCTTTTTGTGATAGTAGGAATTTCTTATTTGAATATTTAGATTAAAAGTATTGATTCATTCACTGTATTTCCTACTTTAAAAGAAAATTTTTATCAGTTATCACACTACTCTTAAGTATATGAAAAACAAAATGATTACATTTTTTATGCATTTAATAAATAAAAAAAATCAAGGAATACAGAAAATAATTTAATTAAAATATGTATAAGAAAAAGAAATACTCACCGTTATTTTCCTGACTTGTCCTTTTGAACGACCAATGATATTATTTGATTCTTCCCTCTACAAAAAAAAAGTTTCAAATTAAAAGTTATTCATTTTTTAAAAATTGTAAAATGAACATTTTTAACAATTATCTATATTTATTAAATAACTGGAAAGTATGAATTATTTACAAGTGAAAATTCTAAGCTATTAAATAACAAAGAATTTTCTCCTTGGTAATAAAGTAATAGTGTATTAAGAAATCTCCGTAGAATATAAAATTAAAAAAACTTATGAGGATCAAATCTTAATATTTTTATCAAAATAAATTTGCATTATAAAAATGAGTTTAATTTTTCAAAATTAAAGACAACAATGTAAATTATTTTTTTTCTTATATTAGTAAATGCTGTGTTGAAGTGAGTGGACTATTTTTTCTGGCATAAGGATATCTGTGTGATGCGCCCATGTGCTTTCCTGCTTCCTCCCACACATTCCTTCTACGGGGACCACACCTCGATCTATAAGTTGTGTGCTGTGATCAAATATTGTATTAGCTGTGTGCAGTATTAATTATCATTTTTTTGGTTTGTCCATAAATAAATCTGTGCTGTCCAGAAAGGTGCGAAGAACTTATTTTACAAAAAGAACAATAAAGAATTAACTTGAAGTAAAAAAATAATAAAATTATGAATAATCATGAATTACAAAAATCTCAGTAATTGCTTTTGTTACTTTTGTTCATTCTTAAATGCTGCTATTGCTTTCAAAATAATACAAGTCTGCAAAGAATTATATTTTATAATTTAATTAAGATAAATAACTTATTTTGTACTTGTTTACAAAAAAAAAAATTTAATCAACATTAACCTCATAGTCACAAGAATTTATATTTTTTTAGATTTATCAAAACGTGAAACTTTAATACATATCACTAAATAATAAATACTTAATTTTTTTTCAAATTAATTTCCCAGAATTAAAATCTAGAGTATTACAACAGAATATGTATTAAAAATAAAAAAGTTTGTAAATTTCTGACATAGTGACTGGATCACACATTGAATGAATCATTGTGACACACAACTTTTAAAATCTAATTATCATTGATATGTTTTACAAAAATAAAATTTTTAATGCTAAATATGTAATTGAATTCAATGCCATTATACCCGATTTCAAATAACAAAAACAGCTAAATATATAATTGCATGTAATAATAAAAGTTTACAATTTGAAAGTACAGAACTTACATTGGCATTTTGAACAATTCCATCAGTTGAAACAGAACGACCAATATTGGAAGAAATCTGATGGCTGCTTCCATCTCTTTTCATATAATTCCAAGAACCTCTACGGCTAGTTTTTTCAGATGATTTCTCTTCATTTTTGACACCATGCCTCTTTGAAAGCAACTCATCAACCATTCCTTGTAAGCACACACTCATTAAAATAGCCTGAAATGTAATTGGAATTACACAACTTGTACATGATTTAAAATCAGATATTCATAAATCTGGTTTAATAGTTATTTAATACAGCAGAGTTTTAACAATTTCATTTCAAATGATGATAGAAAGGGAAATGTTTAAGCAGATAAATTTATGGATCCCCCCCCCCTTTAAATTAAATAAATCTGTGTTTTTGATAAGTTAAAAGTTTTATTGAGACATTGAGTAATAAAAAATATAAGATGAAAAAAAACAGGAGAAATTTTATAAGACTTTATAAACAGGAAGGTATTGAACAAAAATGATAACTATACTAATTAGTAGGAATTTACAAAATTTGAAAATTAAATACAAGCAAAAATAATCAAAATAAAGGTTAATTTTACCAGAACTCAAATTGGGATGATAGCAAATTACACAGAGATAATCACAACTAAGCATACACACAGCTCAAAAATTTGCAAAGATGCTAAGTAACTTTTAATAAAATATAAATTTTTCAAATTATTATTATATTAACTATAATTTGAACAATAGAAACTATTTTCAAAATAAATACTTTCGATGTTGGTACTTAGATACATTTCTAATTTCTTTAAATGAAATTACTTTTAATGAAAAAAATTAATTCTATAAATTGGAGACTATTTCTAATTATACATTTGTATAAAACTTTACAACATATTTATTT
This sequence comes from Trichonephila clavata, assembly GCA_019973975.1. Lineage (NCBI taxonomy): Eukaryota > Metazoa > Arthropoda > Arachnida > Araneae > Nephilidae > Trichonephila > Trichonephila clavata. The sequence continues at coordinate 17,966 of BMAO01035702.1, read as the reverse complement.
TAATTATAGTCAATATATAATTGTATTTAAAAAAAATACTTGAAAATAGAATGCAAATATAGTACAACTTTGGAATCATACAGATACATTTAAATTGAAATATAGTTTATATCAAGGTATAATATAATAATAATTCAATAAACATTTAAATTATTTTTAAGTACTTCAGTTTTAACATTTATCAGTATGTGTATTCTAAATTAACAATTTTTAAAAATAATCTGATCTCTAATTTTATTACACAATAAATTAAGAAAACTACAGGAAACCGATTTAACAACATAGAAGTGTGAAATGCTAAAAAGAAAGAAACTGTTTAATATTCAAGATTAACTTATGCATGACTTTATGCAATATACAATCTTGGTATATAATTATAATATTTAGTAATATTAAATAATATTTCTTAACTGACAGATGCTTTTTTTTTTCAAAATAATTACATAATTACTCACAAATGTGTCATCCATGCTACTTAAAAATAACTTATTTTTTTCATGAAAACTGTAAAAAAACTTGAGTTTTGAAAGTAATGTTAGTTATAGTAGTACTTTTGTAAGATTTGCTTAAAGTTTATACTTTCACAGTCCCCCCCCCCCAACTGATTGATTCAACATTCTATTTAAATACATTCTAGCTCTGCAATGGATTGTACCAATGAATGAAATATTTAAATATCGTAATTGTGTAAAAATAAACCAAAAATATAAGGAAAAACTGTGAGACTTTACATAACTCATGCAATATTAATGATATAAATATCCATACTTAAATCAACAAATTCAAAAAAATATAAACTATATCAATAAATTATCAACAAAAAAGTCTGTAAATTGCATCAGTTTTGTAAAAACATGCATTTGAGTCAGCAGTGTGTATACAATGAGATGCAAAAATTTCTCACCATAATATAAGAAATGCTAGCATATTTTTATTTGTTCACTTCTCATCTTTATAAAAAATAGAGGAAAAAAATTTCAACTGATAAAGTATACACATTTATCATCCTTATTACAAGATTCATCACTACATAAAAATAATGTACCTATTTGCATCAAACACAAAAAGTTTATAATGAAAAATCCAAAATGGACACAGAGATCAACATTTCCATCATTATATGAAATACAAATCCTTTATACTGAAAAATTCTTTGAGAAATTCATTTCACCTTAAACATAAATATAATGATATAATTAAAAAACCTGAATTTATTTCAAATGACCACTTGAAAAGTAAATTTCCAATTATGCAAAAAGATTTAAAAATTTTAAGATTCAAGTGAAAAAGAAATTAAAGAAATCTTTTATAAAAAATTCAAGGAAGTTTGTTTTTATTAATTCCAAAAACAAAAAATCAATTGAAATCAACTAAAAAGCAAATTTTTTAACTGCTATACTTGAAAAGAATGAGCTAATACTCTTTACACACTTAAAACAAATTCATAATCAGGAGCATATAATTATTCTCGAAAATTTACCATATTAAATATCAAACTAAAACAAAGGTTAAATCATGAAAATTTTAAAGAAGAGGAATGAAAATCAAGGTAATAACAAGATTGAAAATTTAAATAAAAGGAATAAAATGTTCTAAATATAAGTAAAGTATACTTTTTTTAATAATTTGGAATCAGGATAATTGTTTAAAAATTGCTTATAAAAAGGTAGATAAATTCTAAAGATACAGAAAAAAAGATTAAGAAATTTAAAGCAATATATAAACACACATTCAGATGTTTCTTGAAAATCTTAAAAATGAAGAAATTATTCATAACATTCAAAACTGAAATTACATATTTTCAAAATAAATCCTTACATCTAAGATTTAACTATATGGACAAAAATTCAAAAATTATTTAAATGTAAAAACAAAACTGTAATTGGTAACGGCTAAGACATTCCCCAAGCAGTTATTAAGTTGCTGCTTAAAAACATCCATCACAATATAATTATTTGAGAATATCAATGAGTAACTCCATCCCTTAAAAAGAAATATTCTGTGTATATTGTTGATATTATACATATAAATAAATGTAGAAAAAATATCTTTTAAAAACAATACAGAGATAAATCTATGTAATAAAAAAAAATTAGATTTATATAATTTTCAAATGTAAGCAAAAAAAAACCTGTTCTCTCTTGTTTATATTTATTATTTTAAAAACTAAAAGAACATAAACATCACTCATAAGATCAAATCCTATTTGGATTGTAATACTTAGAATTAAGAGATAAAATATTTAAATATTTATGTGAGATACAGTTCATATAAATTTAAAATGTACTTGAAACGGTGGTATGCTATAAGCACCCAATGCACATTTGGTTCTTAAGTGCAGCACAACTAAGCATGGTCAATTCGAAGGAGGGTGACCATTTTGAAAACCCGCTATTCATGACTTAATTTTTTTTACGCCTTCTGGACATTGCATCACAACACACTTCCCACCCCCCTTGGGGGCAGCAATTCTAAGCCATTATCCTCACTTCTCAAATACCAATAGAAAAACTTTCTCTTCACCAGACTTCATCACCAAGAAAAATCTCAAAAACCAAGTGCCACGCTTTGAAGCCCTGTCGCCCCTCGTCCAATAGCCAAGCAGAACTCTCCCAGCATGAAAACTCAACTTCGTAATTTCCTCAAATAAGACTTTTTGCCAAATACAGGATTGAGGGTTCCTAGAAACCCATATGCCCGCAGAAATTTCCGTAGATTTTGTAGAAATGTATTTATGCAAGAACAAACTATTTTGAAATTAGTTACCTGATCACTACGAATACATATCCATCGTAGATGGTCTTTACTCATAAGATATTCAAATGACAGTTCAAGCTTCAATTTGGCTGGGGAAGCATGACTGCTTTCAGTAGAATCTGATAGCTGGATTAAAAAGAAGGGGAAACATTTTTAGACATCTTGAATGAGAAAATCGATCAATTTTTTCTAAATTAATGCAAGAAAAAACTAAAATAAGAAGTTTTAAAACTTCATATATTACACACATTTTTACCAAATAAAAAGTATCAGCTATATTGGATTATAATTATTTTGCGTTTCCCAAAATTAATATCAAAACAAGTATTACAATAAACTTAATAATAATGAAATTTTTGGTATTACTTAAATTTTTAAAAAAAACCTGTTTTAAGGGCTGACATTTTTTGATATATTCAAAAAAAAAATAATAATAATAGTCCAATACAGTTGGCTACTTCTGAACTTTATATATCAGTGAAAAATTACCTAGTATTTAAATGTTAGATGCTCTAAGCAAATAAAACTACAACTAAACAATTATGAAAAAATAAGAAATAAAATGAATAAGATATTTTGAATTATCAGGATATGTTTAAAACTCATATTTTAGCAATTATAAAAATATTATACATTTCTTCACATTGTCATGTTAATGCATTCATTTTTTTTATGTGCATTTAAAAAACTATTGCCTCTTGTAAATGTCAACAAGAATAACTTACAGAAGTAGTAATTCTCCAGCATTTGATCCTTGTTACTCGGAAACATGCTTTATTTTCAGAGGCCTAAAAAATTTCAGAATAGTAATACAGCTTACTCCACACCATAAATACAAATTGAAAAATATTTCACTGATTTTATTAAACATTTTTTTTTATTATTTTTTTTTATTGAAAACAATCCCCGTGCACCACAAAGTATCACACAGGGCTTACAGAAGTAAGTGTTAAGCACACAATACAGTTAAATATAAAATATAGTCACATTAATAACTTTGAAATATAAGCTATGTACACAACCAAATAGATAATACCAAATAAAACAGAATACCATTTTCTATCCATTAATACTTATTTATCAAGAAAATAAAAACGAAATTTAAAAATTATTTTGTCACTACTTCCCATAATTATCACAAAATTTTAAAAAAATTATTTTTCATAAATCTATTTATACTTATTTCAGGTATGAAAGAAATATTAATAATACAAATAATTCATTTTAATGACAAATTACAGTTAAATATTCCAACTGCTCCCAGAATCTTAAGAGAAACAGGCAATATAAAAATTTAATTTGATCTTGGTATATACAAAGAGCAGGAGAATGCACGTAAATTAAAATGATAGATATTTAAAAGTCTTAAAACAGAATTGATACTTTTATTTTAAGCTGCATTTAATATGAGCAATACATACCTAATTTTTAAAAAATATAAAACTAAGAACTTTTAAGTTAGAGACTTGATTTCTTACTGACAAGTTTTGATTCAATTCAATGATTTTATATTTATTTAGAAACTATTATAAATTACAAAAAAAAAAAAAAATACTTTGAAAAAGATAAAAAAATTCAATCTATATTCCAAAAAATATTTTTACTTTCTTGAAATATTATTCTACTAAAATAAAAAAATAAAATGCAACATGAATATACCAAGAAAGGCTTACCTTCAAATTGAAATTTTAAAATGTTCACCTTCATTTAACAAATAATTTCTACAAAACTACCCATAAATTATTTTACTTTGTTTCAAATAAAAAAAAAGTACAAATGTAAAACTTACAGGATCTGAATCTAAATGAAAAACTAAATCTCTTCCTCCAGCACTAATAGTAACAGTTGTATTAGGTTGAGGATAATCACAAATACAAGAGCAGAACTGAATATGGCCATAAAATTTCAAGTTTCTAGCACGCTGAAGGTACTAAAACAGGTAGAAAAGAATTATATTAACATATGTTTTCAATGAAGGGAATCAGTTTCATTACAATATTTTCCACCCCATATTATAAATAACATTTTTAATAATTTTACAGAAATGTTACACATAGTATGGAATTTAAAGAAGAGTTTCAGAATCTAACTGCAATTTTGGTATGTATATGAAAGGTTCAATATATGTTGATACTAATCTGAATCTAAAATACATATTACAAATAATACAAATCATGACTAAAGCCATACTAAATACTGATTGCTAAAAAAACATACTTACTGATAACTTAATATAAATAAAGAAAACTCAAAAAAAATTGTCCAAATTATAAAAAGTTAAAATATATGAAAATAATTAAGAAAACTACAGTAATAAGGCACACTAATAAAATTGCTGTCTCATCATGACCTTTACACTCAATTTTTAAAATAAAACCTGCAAAGTAATTAGTAGTTTTGACAACAATATATATATATATATCCTTACACAACTTTTGATCTAATAACAAATTAATAACTTAATAATTAAATGAGTAAGCTAATAATACACACATTCAGTATCTAGTAAAGATCTATTGCATCCAAAATTTTAAAAAATGAACAGGAAAATTTAAAAACAAAAGCATCAATTTTTTGTGAAAGGTTATTTTCAAAATAAGTATCATACTCAACATTTCCTTTCCTGAGAGGCATAATATTTTATTACTAACCAATAAAATAAAATAAAATGTGTTAAAATTCCAAATCAAAACTTCAGAAAAAGATACAAGAGAGGATAATTATAGATGAACTTGAAAGATACACTGAATTAAAAAGAATACTTACTTCTTTTTTAGATCCTCTTGCTTGCAATGCAACAAGTTTTCTCCTAGATTCTCCATCAGCTCGAGTCCAACCTCTTTCAATATCACTAACAGCTTGGACATACAAGAGATTTAAGCACACTTTATCTTCTAATAGCTCTTCTTCATACGATGAATCCCAATAACTTAAAAGAACATATCAAGTTATACTCCACAATCATTCCAAAAAAAATCATAGAAAAATAAAATTATAGTAATAATAAAACATTGTAAGCATAAGGATTTCATCTAAGCATGCATTTGTGATGAGATCCTTTAAGGATTAAAATTACATCTGATTGGCAGATACATAGAGGAAGACAAGAGAAAAATAGGCCATATATATGTGATAAAAAAACAGTACATTACATACACAATGATATACATTTTCTTCACATACTTTTCTGATGACAAAAAAAATTAATAATAAAAAGTTAATTATATAGGCAACATCAAAAAGTTTCCAGAACTGATACATAAAATAGAATACATAAATATTTTTTAAACAATGTACAATGATTATATGTACATAGATTGAATTTTTGTACTTTATGTATGATCTTTACAATCCATTTGAATGAAAATAAGGTTGAAAAATATTAATGGGATTTATGATCAGCTTGACCAGGGATGCACAACCTATGGCCCGTGGGCCAATTTTGGCCCATGAAGCCTTTAAAGTTGGCCCGTGAATGTCTATTATAAAAGAAGAGTAATCTAATATAAAATGGACCTTTTTTAAAGAAACAGGAAAAAATCACATACGAAAATAGTATTACAGCAAATAATTGTTTTACAGTTGCTCATTAAGTATTTTTTTTTTTCAATTTATTACGCGGCTTTTCAATATCTTTCCTTCATGGCTATCTGCGAGTACGAGTTTTCGTATAGGAGAAGCTCGCGGACGTGGTATACTAGAAGGTTAAAAGAAGTAAGTTTCCAGTATGATTTGGCCTTTTCTTGCAGACATAGCAGGCCATTTGAATGACTTGAACACCAAGCTACAAGGAAAGAATTCATTTTTCAATTGATAAGTAACGTAAAGGCATTTAAACAAAAATTATGTTTATTTCAAAACCAGCTGAAAACTAAAAATTTTGCACACTTTCCCTACGGCCAAAAAATGCATGAAACATTTCCACACATGAAGATGCAGTATGAGGAACAAATTCAAATTTTGCGCAACGCATTTGCTGATCAATTTTTAGATTTAAAAAGTGCCAAACGAAAATTGATGTTTTTTCTTCTCAATTTTCTGTTGATTTAAATCTAGTGGATGAGAGTATGCAGTTAGCCTTAATTGATTTACAGAATTCTGATGTTATCAAAAATCAATTCAAAGAAAGATCGATATTAAAATTTTATAAAAACTTATCCGAGGATTTTTTGTACTTAAAGCAAAATGCAGCTGCATGCCCCACTTTCTTTGGCAGCACTTACATTTGTGAGCACTCTTTCTCACTAATGAATTTAAACAAATCAAAAATAAGAAATAAAATAGCAGATGAGAATTTTTCTTCTGTTCTAAGTATTGCCACAACAATCTTAAGCCTGACGTAAAATCAATAACTTCAAATATTCAGTTCCAGCCATCTCATTAAATCTTACAAATTTTAAGTACTAATTTTTTTCAAAATTTAAATTGTGTTCTCTATATAATTAGCAAAACTTTTCCTTTGTTATATTGTCACGTAGAAAGGAACAAGGCGATGTTACCCAATACAAAATTTATTTTGTCGTAGTGTCTTAAGCACCACAACTGAAGACCTATCCAGTTGCAGTACTTTTATAAACCTGGTGGAGAGTTCCAGAATAACTACCAGGGGAAAGATACATAAATTCAATTTATATAATTTGCAAATGTCCGCTATAATAAATAACGAAAGTCATGATTAAATTTAACAAACAAGTATCTGGGAGGCTCGAACCCGAGCCACCTGGCATGGTAGAGCAGTGCTCTAACCGTTCGGCCACTCAGAGCGTATCAGTTCGTGATAATATAATTTCAAGTTTGCCGCCTTTTTAGCAGGAATTTTTTTTTGAGCCAAAGTATTTTAATCTTTCTGAAAGTGTTTGTGTTTCATTCATTTATCAACTGCATAATGTGTACCTGAGTAAGTAATAATTGTGATAAATGCATAAACATTGTCATAAAACAGTGTTTTCACGGTTGTAACATATTTGCCATCGCGTAATACTTTGGCCCTCGATATGATTCTATTAAATTTTTTGGCCCCTCATGCGAAAAAGGTTGTGCATCTCTGAGCTTGACTAAATACTTGTTAGATGGAATGGAATTCTGTCGCAAGTCAACGCGACCTCATTTTTGTCGTGTATGGTTTATTTATATACATACATAAGATATACATATATATAAAGCCAAAACATGCAATTTCTTAATGTCATTTTAATATTTAAATAATCAGTGTAGATACTAGTACTGATTTCCAAGCAGTTTAATTCTGAAAATAATTTGTGTACTTTTCACGCTAAGTTTGTCTTTCTAGCAGCCATTTTTTTTAAAATTAATATATCACTTTATTTAATAGTAAATAAATAAACAAAATAAAATGCAGCAATGTGATTATAATGAATATAATAGTGCTTCTGTGAATTATTTTCTGCACACTCAATGAATAGATGACCATTGTAATTTCTAAAATTTGTTTCACACCTTAATTTCCTTTACCTAATCAGCATCTGATGTCAGTGTCTATTGTATTTATACTATCTGGTAAAGGCATCTACTGAATTTAATTTTTCTATGACAGAACTGCATTTGAAAAAATATATAATTTGCATCAGATCAGAATGTTTCTATCCCTATATGTACATGCGATCAATATTAATATACAAGAAAGTCTAGAAGAAATTGCAGAAAATATGATTCTTCGAAAAATTTTATATTTAAAATTCAGAAATCAAAGTATAAACAGCCATGCACTTCTCATTGGAAAAGTTTTACACATACCTACAAAAAAAAATCTGATTTTAAAAAAATCAGAGATTAAATAAGTATAAAATTGCTTTTTATGATAAAAACAGTGTCAACATTAAGATACTTAATTATTTTCATTCAAAAGCATTAAAGTACATAAACCACTTCAAAGTTTTATGTTTCACATATCAAGATGATAAAAAGTCATGGTAAAAAAAGATAAGTAAAACATAACTCATTTGCATAATTGAATTTTTTTTTTTTTTTCAATTTCTCTTTATCTGCATGATTGTAAGATCAAGCTATGATTTTTGAGTGAATTAAATTTTGATTTTATGCCAAAACTTGATCTTTTTTTGTTAAAGGAAAGAATTTACAGTTTTTGGAAGTTTAATCTTATAGGTAACAGATATAAGAAAAAAAAGACAATTTTAATCATTGACATACATAATTACCCATACAAATTGAGATAATCAAAAATACATATGCACTTGCACAAAACTATTCCGCTATTTTAAAAAGCCAAGCAATTATAATTTAATAAAGGTGTGAGGTACAAAATAGTATACAAATAAAACAAATTTTTCAACAAAAAAAATATATATATATACATAATAAAAGTACATTCAATTTTATATGCAAAAGCAATGTTTTTTCCCCAGCTTTCACTTAAATTAAGCCATTGTAGGAATCAAAGTAAATTTTTAAAAACACTTAAACATCCAATAACATAAATTGATTTCAAGTTAAAGAGCTGTGCATTCTTCAGCATTTTTTCAGAGAATTCTTTCTATATTTCATATAAAAAGAAAACTAATAAGATAGAAATTTACCTTTTTCGTATAACCAAGAAATGATTAACACCAGCAGATTTCAGAGACAGGTAAGCAGACTCAAAATCCTGCAAGCGTCTTTCCACTAACATAAAAGAGTACAAATTGAAATTTAACCAGAAAAACAAGCAATTAACTAATTCAGATTACAGCAATATAAAAAAATGAAAAAAGAACAAAATTTACCTGATAATTCATTATTACATTTACTAACAAGATATATACAGAAGTATGACACATATTTTTCATCCAATTTTAAAAAGTTGCATACTGCCTGCAATACACAGAAAAATAGCACAAATTAAAATAAATGTTATAAAAAATAATATAATTAAACATTTTTTTTCTTATAACTTAAACAGATATCATTACCTCCATCACAGTGGATATGCGTGCAAGTGAAGATACCCTGACGGTTATCTTCTGCCAATTCATAAGATGAATATCGAGAGATATAACTTCTTCTTTAGCATTTTGTGTCTCTTGTTGTGCTGATAACAGAAAGCCTGTAAATACATCACTAGTAGAAATACGTTGATCCTGACTTACTGCAAGAAAAAGAAACATTCACAATTAGGAACTATTTGAAGCAAGATAAATTTGTGAAAAAGAAAATTGACATTAACTTTAGAAATTTATTTTTCAAAATAGTTATTTTGATTCAAAAGGAAAACGCAATTATTAAAAATGTATTTTGAGCTTCATATTTACTCAAGTAAATATGGAGTCAGTATAGTTATTCAAGTGTATTTAATATTTCTTTATTATTAATTTTTAGACATTTATAACATTTTCTGAGCAAATATTATTCAATGTTGATTAATTGATTGCTAATTAACACTGCACTTTGAAGCAACATGATTGAGAGTTATATTAACATTGCATGAAAAAGCTGCACAAGGGCTATTGGTAATGGATCTCATAATTTTGAACCATGATCAATTGATGATGATTACACTTGAGCTAACACCCACTCTCCTAACTTCCCCACCACACCAATGGGAGGGTGTTTGAGCCTTGACATATTTAACGTGCATCAGCCGCTCTACACACAGCAAGTCTTCAGCGACACAAGGCTCGAACTCATGACATGCTAACCACGAGTCCGTGACCTTGATCACAAGTCTACCACAGCCAGAACTACATATTATTCAGAGGAGATTTTATAAAACAATAATTGAATTTATAACTATTGTTCAAGCTAAAAAATAGGCACTTTATTAAACTTATTTCATGTATGCAGAACTAAAAACCCCAAAGTTGAAGAATTAACTCAATAGATTATTTAAAGTGAAAGAAAAAAGTCACAATTAAGAAAATTGAACTTTCAAAGTGTGCTCCTTACTCCAGAATATACAAAATACACTACTTCATAATTGTACTAAAAGCAGTAATACATGAATGCACTTGAACTCATTTAAAATTTAAAAAACATGTAAAACATGTTACCTAGCATAATCTTTGAACGGTGCATTAACAATGTATAACAATTTATTAAAGAGAAAAGGGTCACAATAACAAAAAATTCCCCTTTTTAACAAAAAACACGAGTTTTCCAAAGCAGAGTAGTAACTTTTTCTGAAAATATTATCAACAGTACACTATAAATATAAGATTAAAAAAATTTTATAAAATGCAAAATAATTATATTTTTTTCTTTCTTCAAGCACACATTTCACTTGCAATAAATAAGAACTAATAATTCTAATTCATTCAATAACTTGCAAGATACACATAATTTTTATTTAACATTTTTCACAAAAATATAAAAATTAATGTCATGGAAAAAATTATATTTTTTAGCTAACTTTTTAATGGCAAATACATATTTTAACAGAATTATAAAAAGTTTTTAAAGTCAAAATAAGTATAGTTGAAATAGTAAATAAACAGTTAGATTCCACAGGTTAAAAATCTACATTATTTTCAATTAAAACAAAAAAAATTTACTAAGAACTAAAATTTATCAAGTTATATCACTTGACTTTTAAAAGTAATAAATAATTATTTATATTTTACTTGCTGTTTTCAAATTTATTTAGGCAATTTTTTCTGGTGTCAAAAAACAACATTGGCTCAATTTTTCGAAAACAAATTTCAATAAAATATTTTGTTTTGAAAGTGTTATTCATTATCTTCAGGTGCTTGTTAATTAACTTATGTTGAAAGTTTTGCAATATAAGGTTGGCTTGCTAATCTCACTTGTAGGAAGAATATTGAATTTTTAAACACTGTCAAAAAATCTTTAGTTCTGTAGGTAAATTAGTACAGTACATTGTTGACAAATCATTTTATGTAAAATGAGAAGTTATAGTTTTCTTATCAAAATTTAATCCTTTTTCACATAACTTAAATTTATTATAAATTCAATGTGCACTTTTATCTACTAATGCATTTAATTCAGTGGTGTAGCTAGGTATTCAAAGGCCCTTGAGCAAAAAAAAAACAAAAAAAAACGAGGGTCCTATGTTGGTTGAGCTTTATTAAGAAAAAATATATTGATATTTTAAATGTACAAAGCTCCTTCAACATCATCCCTTTATCGTGCTCTTCAGAACATAGGAAAGCAAAGCTACGCTGTACATATATGTATGTATATGAGTTTTCTTATGTGTGAGCTTTAGTGATTCCTCATGTTCGATTTGACACGTGATAGCCAAAAAAATAATACAAAAAAATACACATGAACAAGAAAATAATACATTTAAAAAAAACACCTCTGTGAAAGAACAGAGGGGGGACCAAATTGCATCAGTCTATCTATTGGAGATACAAGTAGATTATGAAATACTGAAACAGGAAAATAGCTTATTATGAAACATTAAAAATAAAATGGCTTACTGTGTAGGTTTTTTTAAAGATGTATGGTAAGATTTTTCATGGAACTTGAAGTTTATTTCCCAGGTAACAGTTAGAAAATAGAAAAATAATATAAACTTTTCCATAAGTAATGTTCGCAACACCATACAAACAAAGGGAAAAATTTAGGGGAATTCGCTACAAGCTCGAAATTACTTTTAACTGAGTTGCCTTGATTACAGTTATTTTGTGATCTTTTATATTTTAAATGTGGGAGAAATTATAGCAAATTCAGTTTGCTTGGTGGTCAGGGTTTGGGGTCCCCCTGAGCTTGAGGGCCCCTGTGCATGGCACAGCCTAGCCCATTGGTAGCTACGCCACTGATTTAATTCCATCAACTGTATCTCATATAAAGCTTCTTGAATCAATTCATTACATGTTCATACGGTTAATATCTAGAAAGCTTTTATTACAGAAAAAATTATTATTTCTGTAATTGGAATTAAAATAGCATTCCATAGAAAAAAATTAATTATACTTTTCCATTTCATTGGGCGCAAATCTCACCAAGTGGATTTTATTGGTGACAACAGACAGATTTTTCCTCTGTTCTGGCTAGATCTCAAATTTTTATTAGTTTTTCATCCATTTTTGACATACAAGGAAAAAGAGGTTACTGACGAGAAAAAGCCACAACTTGTTTTGAAAATGTGGTGATAAAAGGTTACAAGCAGGAATATTTTGGATGTATTATTTTTGAACACTTTATCGCCTGTACTGACAAAATGGAACAGTACCAAATGAATTAAAAGAGACAAAAAAAAGTCTTTATTAAACATTAATAACAAATATATCTGAACAGATTTAAAACAATCTTATACTAAATTAAAGCAAACCAATACTTTGTTTCTACTTGACAATTGATATTGATCATAATGTGCACTCTCAATATTTGCTCCACATAATATAGAAATTGTATTACATGAATATTGCATTAAAAGAAATCTGACTGTATAATATATTATGAAAATCTATTTTATTTCCACCAGTTTTGATTTTTTAAAATTCAACCAAAAGGTAAAATAATACATTAATTTCATTTTTGGAAAGCTTTGATAAATTCTATATTAGAAACAAAATATATTTTCTACAGGTAAGGAAACTTGTTTTAAAGTAAAAGAGCACAAAAAAAGTAAAATAACTATCTCCAATAAAAGATATTTTGTCATCTCTTCCCAAAAAAAACTGATTGCTCATAAGTACCAACCAAAGTTAAACACGAGATTCTAAAGCAATATTGTATATGCATGCTTGGACTTGCATTTTATGAGTATTATGACAGATAAATTACAAATAATTTTAGAGGAAAATTTTTTTTTAAAAAAAAGCAAAAACACAAAAGTTTTAAATAGTAACACACACATTAATATAAAGAAGTATTTATATTCACTAACCAAGCTGAACAAATTTTTCAAGCTGTGCTCTTCTTTCTTCAGTCTGTGAAGGTGTCAAGGGCAGAAGTTTTTTGGGAGGGAATGGAGGAAGACTGTTAGGACCAAATTCTCTTCGCAATTGGTCATACAAATTATATAGCTGGCGATATCTTACTGTACAGTGGAAGGCCCCATTGACATGTAGGTTGTAAGCCTATAATAATTATAATAGTAAATAACTCATAAAATAAACAAGATTGTTCCACTTAGAATCTAACAAAACAATAAACATAACACCAAATGAGAAAACTGTTTTTAATGCCAATGAAAGACATTAAGTTTAAAGCATCAAAAGTATTAGATTTAAAAAAAATTAATAATGCATGCATATTATTACAATAACGAATTCAAACTTTTGAAACTGGCTAATTTGATAAAATTCTAAATAAATTTCCTCTAACAGAAGGGGGGGGGGGAATCTAAGGTTAAAATTTGTGTCTACCTTCATGTAGTTACAAGGCAATACATAAAATGTGTAATGTATTACCATCACCAAAGCAAAATTTGCCCCAAGCGAACTGCGTAATTGTGTCAAAACAAGAAAAAGACTTAATGTGTTTTATTTGAAAAAAACAATCAGTCAGTTTTTGGTGGAAAATGGCAGATCAGCATGGCACAAATTTGGCTGGAGTGACATTAATATATATATATGCATTTAAATACCTAATTTTTTTTCATCATCTCATTAATACAAAAGGTTGAAAAGCTTTTTAGAAACACTGATTTTCAAACTTTTTAGATACACTTTTTAGGAAATGGAATCTATATATTCAGTATAATTATAAGATCTTCAATTGATAGAATTTGTCTGAATTAGACTTTTCAGTTTAATGCACCTAAACTTAAAGGAATTGTGTGCAATTCCATTGTAAAAAAAACATTTTAATAATGTGATATAAATATATAATAATGAATAGAAAAATCATTGTAAAATTCTATTAAAATTCCCAGTAAAAATCTATTAAAGTTAAAACAAAACCAAATAAATTTATATGCTTATTATGTGAATACTATTTAAAATAAATTTAAAAGTGCAAAAATTTGTTATACTTTGACAAGTTTGTTATATTTTTTTTAATAAATGAAAACAGTTTAAAATGAGGATTATTATGAAAAAGCTTAACCATATTGGTGAAAGCCTAATTATTCAAAAAACTAATAGATAAATAATTTTGTTTTTCTTATGTAGCTTAATAAGATCCAATACAAATTAAGTCATAAAATTAATGATTACCTCCATTTTAAAAAACGGTTGTTACCTAAAATTAGACAATTCAAGCAACTTTACTTCATGCTTTCAAAAAATTGCAAGCACATGAATTCAAGCTGTCACAAAGTAGTTATTTGAAGAAAAAAATTAATGCAACTGAAAATTCATAATGTGTGTCATTTTCAAGTGACAAAAGAAGCAATCATCAGCAGGAAAAAATGTCAAACTGTCTTTTTTAAAACTATTGAATATAAATTTTTTCCATTTTTACAAACAAATGCATCAGTAATGAAACTTAAAAAAAAAAAAAAAAAAAAAAAAAACAGCATGACACATCTTATTTATATTGGAATATTTATACAGTATATCATTGAGATGTTTTTATTGTCATGAGGAAAGAATGATCAGAAAAGGTCCTGTGCAGCATTATTCAATAACACATTTTATGAAAATAAAAAATTTGTTCAAAAAGATACTAAGTGCTTTCGCTTTGATGATTTTATATTTAGAAGTGATGATTTAAGAAAAAAAAACCATCATGTAGTAATGATTTTAAAACAAAAATAATTTCAATAATTCGGTTCCCGTAGTACATTTTTTAACTTTATTAAAAGCGAAATCTGAAAATTTATAATTTGACGAAAAACACATTTCGTCGTTATTTTTGTTCCAGAAGGAAAGTCTGCGCTGTCAAATGAGTCCAGCCTGAGGGATACATTATTATCTAGGCTAGGCTATTTAAAGATCATTTAAGATATCAATAACAACTGTTCTGATATTATTCAAACTTGAATATTTTAACACACCTAAATTCAAATATTTGGGGGGAAATCTACGTATAAATCCATACAATAAACTTGATTTAATATGTTAGGAAAATCTAACACGATAAAGATTTTTTTTTTAAAGTACTTACAATATAAGAACTATTGTCATCTTTAACCTCCAATGTGTCCGGTATCGAAAAATGCATTATTAACTATTATGTAACAAATAACAGCCATATATAGAATAGCAAGGACGGCAAAAGTATTTATTTAACGCATTAAATAATTAAAAACATCAAACCAGATTTATATCAAAACATCTTGTCAGGATCAAACTTGCGGATACGGTTACCACCCTCTTTTCAGACAGAAGAAACTTATCTCCTTTTATCATAAGTGGGTCATTCTCAAAGTGAAAACAAAAACTTAAATTGTTTCTTTTTCAACCCTCTTATCTCAACCTTTTATTGCAAGATTTTTAGATAGAAACATACATAATTGTGAATGCGTATAAGATGATCTTGCTTTTCTACTAATTGAGGAAGGAATGAAGTACCGCGAGTTACACGGGTCGAGAAAACTCTCAAAAATGTGTTGGTTTTGAAAGATGAAAATTCTGCGGTTTCCCCTTCCTTTTCAAAATTTTGAGAAGCTACAGTGAAAATTTAACTGAATTTTCTTCGAAAGATAATGTAAAAGATTTATTTTTCACCAGTATAACAGCATCAAAACAATATTCTAAGGGCTACACCTTTGCAGATTACTTCTGTATAAAACTTTCCCATTAAAGACAATAAAAAATACATGTATTTAAGTAATCAACTGTGCTTTATGATACACAATACTTCATTATTTATAAAATCTTTAAACTGTCTACTTTCTTTTTTAAAAAAAAATCACAAAGAAAGGGCCAAATATTCATTTAAGAGAAAACTATGCTAAGTATCAAACAACACGAGCATAAAAATTGATGGAGTGATTAAGTGAGAACAAGATTTATTAATGTCGAACTCTAAATCAGCCTGAGGGCTATTGGTGATGGTCCTCATAATTTTGGGGTCAAATGATGGGGACCACACCCGAGGCAGCACCCTACTCTTCTAACTTCATCAACTATGAGCTAAGACAGATTTAACTTTCTACTTGGTGGATCTTAGCATAAAAACTGGAGGGGGGAGAGCTAATGAAAAACAGGTAATATTTTTTTTAAAAAAAACTGATAGTGCAAATGAAAGCTGCTTTTGAAATTCAACATTATAAAACACGAACAAACATCATTCATAATCAGTAGCGTACACGGACCTGTCATATGGGGGAGTTACATTCTAAAAATCCCGTAAACGCAAGTGCGAAGGAGTAATTTCAAAGGTGGAAATCAGGCATCTGTTGGTCTATGAGGGAGGGGTGAACCCCTCCTCCCAAACCCTTCCTTGTATACATCACAGTTCATAACAAAAACATTTTTTTCAAAATAACAATGATTTCGAGTAAGCATTTTCGAAGAAATGAAATAGCTGAAGAATTCAAAATAGAAATGACACATTAATAAATATTTCAACAAAAAATATATTGATAATATATAATGAAACAATATGCTTGAATCGGGATCCAAGTTATCCAGTTAAATGCCATTAAATGCCACCCATCCGATGTAGGGGTTAGCGACACTGTCTGGGGTGCCGTAGAGCCAGGGTTCGAATCCCGGAGAAGGCATGGATGTTTGTGTTGTAATCCTTCATTCTTTTTGTGATGTATGCTTCATGTTTACTTCTATATAAGCCCCCGTGTGATACTTTGTGGTCTACGGGGTTATAAAGGTTCTCAATAAAAAAAAATACCATCAAATAAGAAGTACCTAAATATACATCTTTTCATCTCTTCAAACCACAAAACTTCTTAAAAGATGCTAGATAGTTTATTTCAGTTGTCTAGACTATAACTCAATTGAGACAGCGAGATGAATAATAACATAACACTTTTTTAATTTGTATTATTATCATTTATCTCGTAAGTATTTATTATTGTATAATAAATTCTCTTTGAATTTTCAGATCTTAATTTTTTTTTTCGCTTTTCATATCCTAGACTATTTATATCCCAATAGAGTTACAACATTGCTTAAAAAACGTTAAATTTTGAAAAATGGAGAAATTTCACTATATTTCTTACCAAGTTTTTAAGTATTTTGCGTGAGTGGAAGATATATTTGTATTTTACTTTATTATTTATTTATTATCATTTAGTGAAGAGAAAGGTCGTTTTTCTAGGACACAGCGATTGAAAGAGAAAAAAGCACGCAGCCCATTTTAAATCCAAGTCCACACTTTTAAAACCCGTCAGAAAAATATTTAAAAGGAACATCCAATGACTCAAATAGAAAAACCCG